>JAAOAN010000986.1:0-12561 GCA_013396205.1 Fusarium mundagurra
CCTCCCCCTCCCCCACCGCCGCCACCGTCGGCTGCACAACCGAAACATCCCAAAAGATCGCCGATCTCGTCCTCCGCGCCTTCAACGCCGCAGCCGCCTCCCAAGGAACAATGAACAACCTCAGCTTCGGCTGCGGCGGTACCGACCCCGTCACCGGCGAAGTCACCAAGGGCTTTGGATACTACGAGACCATCTGTGGAGGTGCAGGTGCCGGGCTAGGTTGGCATGGTGCTAGTGCTGTTCATACGCACATGACGAATACGAGGATCACGGATCCGGAGATCTTGGAGAAGAGATATCCTGTTATTCTACATGAGTTCTCTATTAGACGGGGTAGTGGTGGGGATGGGAAGTGGAGGGGTGGTGATGGTTGTGTGAGAGAGATGGAGTTTCGTATGCCTTTGCAGGTATCTGTTCTTACGGATCGACGTGTCACGGCGCCTTATGGTCTTGAGGGAGGTGAGGAGGGACAGAGGGGGCAGAATATTTGGGTGAGGAAAGATCCTGTCACCGGAGCTATGAGAAAGGTTTCGCTTGGACCGAGAAAGACATCGCATTTTGCGGCGGGAGATAGGATTATTATCCTGACGCCTGGTGGTGGAGGCTACGGGTCGGCTTCGGAGGCGAAGGACGAGGTTGCTGTGCCGGAGAGGGATTCGAGATCGTTTTTGACGAATGGCAGTTTGGGAGTTAGGCATAGTATCGCTACTGGAAACTAGGTGGTTCTGTAAAACTGGACTTAGCAATTGTATGTTTACCTTGTCGCCCTCATCGTTGCCTCTGGTTGAGCTTCTACCGTGGCGGTCCTCCCATTTACTTAAGTTCCACCTCATGTCTCCCAAGGGATTCATCATGCAAGTCCGGGTTAAAGATGCGAAATGCTTATGCAATGCTTAATACTCCTAATGTACACTTGATCGGAGTGGGATAACTGTTCATCTCCCCAGCCCCAGCCAATCTTCACCATTCACTCTCTTCCCTACACCTTAAAATTTATGAATCTTTCCCTTCTCAATGCCCAACTCCCCCAAAACTCCCCCTCCCCTCTTCCCAACAAGCGCCTCCTCCATAGCAGGCGGTCCACAAACAAATACCTTGTCCGTCCCCCTCGGCACAACCTCCTCCAAAAACTCCCTATCAACCCTCCCCTTCCTCATCTCCGACCCCTCCTTCGGCCTACTAACCGTATACTTGACACTAAACCTCTCCGGAAACTCTTTCGCAAACCCATCAAGCTCCTTCTTCAACAGAACATCCTCATCGGTGTTTGCGCCAAACACAAGGGTCATGCGAGTTTTGTCGTCGGGGTTGCGGAGGATTCCTTGGGCGAGTTGGTAGATTGGTGTTATGCCGCAGCCGCCGGCGATGAGTGTTATGTGCGAGAAGGCGTTGGGCTTCCACTTGTAGCCGGGGAGGGTGGTGAGGATGAAGAGGGTGTCGCCTGGCTTGAGGGAGTGAAGATAGCCGCTTCCTTTGCCGTTGGGATATTTCTTGACCATGAGCTCTACATATCCGGGTTCATCTACGAAAGTCAGTACTCATTCCAAGGCTGTAGATGTGTGACTTACCGGATGGCGAGATGGGAGAATAAGGTCTAGGTGTAGGAAGCCAAGATCCCTCAGGCCATGTGAACGTCAACAGAGCAGCTATACTCAGTCAGTCACAATCCTTCTCCCTCTTGTATAAAAACTCACAAGTAAGTGGGAGTCCAGAGATGGCAGTCTCTTGAGGCAGCTTGAACCTCAACCTCCTGGTATCATGCGTCTCATCCTCAGAGCTATGCAACGGCAGCTTAACCGACGCAACACCCCCCTTGAAAATCTTCTGCGCTTCTCGAGATTCCGCCGAAGCTGTTCCAAACATCATTTTAGAACAGACGGCAACGCCAATTGCTCCGACTGTGAGTCCTGCGATGAGCGGTGCAGGGCGGGTTCGAAGGGGTAAGCGAAGTGCCATCTTGTAGAAACTCGGTTCTCAAGTGAATTGAACAAAACAACCAATTGGTCAAGAAATGAACTGAAGAATTGACCGATTTGTATTAAAATAAAATAAATTGTGTTTGTGTGACATGTTTTGCCCTTTTATACTCATTTTTGTTTCGCCGGTCTTACGGTCTTTCTATACGGACATTCTTACATGTCCGGCGCGCGGTGGCGCGAGACGGTCCCGAACTCTATGAAACGGCGCCGAAGAGATGCACCGGCTCCGGAATCTTTCAACGGTTTCCACCGTGAACACGCGTTTCAGAAATCATCCGCGGCAGCTTTACAAGGGACCGCAATCCTTCATGTCGATCTCGTCGGGGTTCCAACCTCCGACTCCCGTTCTTGTACAAAAACATCATCCTTGTTCGATGCTCTATATTACACATACATACATAATACAAAGTCTGCTCTTTATCAGACCAAATGTAACTTTTCATCCATGTCCTTCGCTACGTTTATCGACTTGTCTAAAACATCCTTCTCCCCAATCGTCAAAGCACTCGCTTTCGTGCCGACCATGCAACTCATTGCTTTCTTGCTTCCGCCTTTATGCCACGTCTGATCAATCATCCAATGCGTCGGGACTTCGAATTCTGTTTGGTTGATGGCTTTGTTCTTAAGTAGACTGCCGTTGTACCAGAGGAGTTTCTCGTTTTGGTCGACGTGTGCGATGACGAAGCTGCAGACGCGGACTTCTTCGTCCTTTTTCTTGTCTTCTTTTGCTGCGGCTTTCGTAGGACCTAGCCATCCGACGATACCGCCGTAATGAGAGGAGAAGGCGTATTTGGATCCTGTGGCTTCGAAACCGATCCACCAGCTCTCTTTGTCGCCGTATGTGATCTTGTACGTAACTTCATTGCGCACCCGTTCAGAGTTCTGCCAGCCAATATGGAGGAGGCCAAGCAGAACATCGAGTCTGGACTTGTCAACGACGACAATACCAGAATCGCCCTCTTCAGAATATCGTTCCGTCCAAACAAGCGACTTTTCTGTCTCTGGGCTGGGGTGCTTGATCTGATCATGCCACCAATCCTGACGATCCGCAAACCCATTCTTCCAGAGCAGCCGATCATGAAAGAGCAGTACACCAGTTTCTTTAAATCGATCTTGGCGAAGAAGACGTCGAGGATCCTGAAAGAATACTGCGTCTGCATCCAGAAGAATAACCTTCTCAAAGCGACTCGCCAATGCAGCAAACGGTTTTATCGCCCAGCCTCCATCAGCAAGCTTCAATGTACTGTCGTCGAAAACAGTAAGAACATCGAGCATTTCAATATTGACTCCATCAGCAGCTTCTTGTATCTTTTTTCGTCCAGCGGCAGATAAATCATCATCTCCTGCGTATACAACTTGAATCGGGAGGGTAGTTTTGTGGACGCGCGTCAATGCTGCGATGAGATGACATGCGAATCGGAGTGTTTTTTCGCCCGTGGGGATAACGATTCCAGCTGGTGCTTTCTCACCCTTCACACTTTTGCTCTCGTACGAAAGTCCAAGACGATTGTAGATATCGACGAGAGGCGGCGAAACACCCTGCTTCGAATTGAGCCACGGAAACTGCTTTTCCAGAATTTGTCCAACAAGTTCTGCTGTCTCGTAAGTGTCGTCTCGCCCTTCCAATTCCTCAATCCAAGATCGCAACAATTCCGTCCGTTGTCCAAGTTCTCCAAAAATCGCCTTCGGTTCGTCTTTTAACGGATAATCGAGAAAATATCGTGCGCCAAGCTTTATCGATTCAACACCGCGCGAATTTGTTTTCGTTTTCGTAGAGCTCTGAAAATTAGTACTGGGCGTGTAAAAAGAAACATCGCGATAGTGATAAAGAACACCGATGAAGAGCCATATCGACGCAATAGCAGCTGTGATCTGTATTGACTTTGCGCTCAGACGCAGCGACGGCATAGTAAGCATTGTGAAGAAGTGAATAGAAACATTACAAAAGATGAGAGGAAAACAGCTGGTTTATGATTCCACGTCACCTTGGAAATTCAACATTCTCTAGCGCTTAATGAATCCAAGGCAAGGGATCCGAGACATGGATTTCTGCATTTTCAGCTGCATGGACCCATATTGCAGGACGCTGGGCAAGGCACTGATGGGCAAAAATAGCTGATGCATGGCACGCACGGCAGAGGCTTGAACTTGAACTTTAGTTGGCGCCGCCCACGTTCCGAGTCAGAGCATGCATGCGTAAGTCTTGGCTGTGACGCGTGTGCATGCGTTTAGATAGCGGTTAGATTAGGAGGCATCGGCAATTCAATGCCTGATGTTTGATGACGACGAATCGAACATAGTAGAGGCATTCACTTGTCTTGTACGTTGAATGGTCGTAGGTATGTCGTCAGTTGATGGGTGATCTTCATCTAAGCCATCTCGTATTTGAGGCACCGCAATCCTTCAGGATGAGCCCCATTCCTGAAGCGACTGAACCCCAATGCAAGGTCTATTCCATCGCAATTGACGCGGCAGGGAACAGAATTAACTGTGCTGCATTTGCCTGCGTCACTGAGGCACTTCAACAATGAAAATGCGGTGCATGTATGTGATGTGATGTTTGCAGTGGAGGGCAGGGGTGTTTGTTGCAGTGTCAGGCACATACACCACGTCAAGGTGAATGTCGTCCTTCTATGACACCAAGGTAAGGTAAGCTATAGGGCTGAATGTTTGATCAAGTCCGCTATTTTTCGCTTGATAAAGAAGATCGTGACGTGTATGCCCTTATAACGCCCAGAAGTTGAGCCTCAAATTGACTCCTCAGCCAAGCCTGGGCACAAACAACCCCGCCCCCGCCATCCTCATCTGAAGCTCACTTCGCTTCATCATAACATCTCATCAACAACCTCACCCATCATACAGACTCACTCTCGACCCACCGAGCTCACACGATATGTCTAAAGATCTCGACAAGTCCTTGCTTGATCGTCTAAATGCCCTGAGAGGCAACAGCGCAGGTCAAGACAAGCCAGTATCAACAGAGTACATCATCCACAGACCTCAAACATCTACCCCAACTAACACCTCATCAGGATCAAAGTGGATCTCATTGAGCGCAAAAAGGCGCCTACTCGTGATGATACATTAGCAGCTCGTCTCAAGTCCCTACGAGACCGTGGTGATGAACCTTCACCGTCACCAGCAATAGCACCAAAGACAAGTAAACCACCATCAAAGCCAACACCCCAGCCAGAGAAGACAACAAGGAAGGAACCCCCCAATCTTGAAGATGAAGAAGATGATTCCATCTTCCAAACAGACGATCAGGCTCTAGAAGAGCTACTAGGCGATGTACAACCCGAAGAAGGCTTTAATCCCGAGCCAGACGATGCACAGGTCAAAGCACTTCTAGAACAACTCGCAGACTCAATACCAAAGGACGCAGAAGAAGAAAAAGATAAGAAGGACGGCGATTCGGATGATTCAGATGGAGAAGCTATGAAGAAAGATGTCGATGAAGTCATCGCCCGCTTCCGTGATGAAGCAGAAGTCGAAGCAGCCCTCGCGAAGACCAAAACCCCCGATCCAGAATCTGAGTCTGAACCTGAACAAACTACTTCCAAAACAGAAGATATCGCTCTTCCAGATGTCCCCTCCGACCTCACCGACATTCCCTCTTCGAAGCGTGCTGGGAGCGCAGATATAGATGACATAACCGCCCGTCTCGCTGCTCTGCGCGCACCATCTCCCGATCAAGATTCCCTCGCACTACCGTCGGTGCCTACGTCCAAGCCATCAGGCCAACCGGTGAATCGTCTAACTTCACGGACGAACTACACCGATGACGATGTGGAGAGTTGGTGTACCGTTTGTTTAGAGGACGCAACGGTGCGATGTCCAGGGTGCGACGATGACGTTTACTGCACGCGATGTTGGTACGAGATGCATCGGGGACCACAAGCTGGCTTCGATGAGAGGAGTCACAAGGCTGTACAATTCACCAAGGATAAGAAGGAGAAGGAAAAGAAGAAGAAGGTAGCGCTGGGAGCATAAACCGATTTCAATTTCAAGCTAGACCTCACTACCATTTGCCATTCCTTGCGTGTTAAAACATCAGATACCCAAATATTGCGAAACTAGACTCCGAACCACCGTGTTGCCGTGCCAAATAAAAAGATGCCTGCATCATCTGAACTAACTCATACTATTTTATACGTGAACTTCAAGCAGCGGATTGCGAGCCGTTGCCGTTGGTCGCAGACTCGTTTCCTGAGCTGCTGGGCTTTCCTCGTACATCCTGCCATGTCGCGCCGAATCGTCGGCCAGTTGAAGCGAGAAGACTTTCTTCCTCGTCAGCCTCGGCTTCTTCATCGATCTGAGAGAGGTTGAGCTTGGGGGTGCGGAAGAGAGCTGTGACGAAGACGATCAGGAAAACACCGAGGAAGGCGAATTGAGCCCAGAAGTCGACGAGACCGAAGAAGGGCCATGTGATTGTGATGCGGTTGAGGAATGTTGACATGACTGATGGTGTACAGACGTCCTTGGCGTGCTTGTACTTCAGGGCTTCGGAGCAAGCGTGGATCATGTCCTTGTGGTTTCGGCAATCTGGCTGATCTCCAGGATGTTCAGGCTCATTGGCGCAGAAAGTCTGGGTGCCGTAGGTAGAGTACTGAGGAGCAACCAGCATAGCGATACCATAGTTGGTGGCCAAGATTATCAGACCCAACATGACAGTCGCGATGAGAAGAGCCTGGGGAGCTGTTCGGCCCTTGCGGATCTGGAAGATGCGAACCCAGAGGAAGCGAATGCCCACGGTGGCAATGCCAGAAATGGAGCTGCTGAAGAAGAAAAGCACCAGAAGAGCCATGAGGATGTAGTCGACGGGAAAGGCCTTGGCGGACTTGACGAAGATGAAGTTCATGGGCTGGAACACGTGGATCTGGCCGAGGATGTAACCGCACTTTTGCTTGCAAACCGAGTTCTTGGCCTTGTCAATGCCAGTGATGAGCATCGATACGAAGATGACGAGGGACAGAAGGAGAAGGAAAATTCCACCGAGGAGCTTGATGGGGCGGAAGAAGGCGCAGACCTTGAGCCAGGCTTGGTAGATTCTGCTGCGGCCTTCACCCTGAGCTTCGGCTGCGAGTCTCTCGCGTCGGACAAGGGTTTGTTCTTCTCTAACCAGAGCATCGAGCTCTCGCTGATCCTTTCGAGACATGCCCTCTTGTCGGCCAGCATTGCGCATCTCGATCTGTCGCTGGCGTTCGCGGTTCTGTTCAAGCTGAGAAGCAGTGGTCTGATGGAGCTGAGGAGCCGAGATTGAAGGAGCTGCCTTGATGAACGAGATGGGGAGAAGAGCAAGGCCGGCGCCGGTGTAAACGACGTAGAGGAGTGTGCCCATGGTGAGCAGAAGACCCAACGCAAATGTCAGTGCCTTTTCGCCATGGTTCTGAGCAACGAGCTTCTTGAAGTAGTCGAGGTCCCAGTGCGATTCAGAGCTGTCGCCGGCGGCAGGGACGAAGAAACCGAGTAGGAACAGAACGACGACGAATGCGACGAAGAAGAGTGTGTACTTGGCAGCGGCCAAGAAGCGGCTGCTCAAGGTTCGGCCCTCCTCTTCAACCTCAATCTCGTCATACTCTTCATGCCAGAAGTAGGCGAAGGGTATAACGATCAAACAGAGGAGAGCATCGAAGCTGTACAAGCTGTAGTAGACGACCTTGAGAGTGTAGAGGATACTGTCGATGCGTTCAGGAGTAGCCCAGTCCTTCTTCGCGCCCAGTGTTGCAGAGGCAGTCGCAGAGACGAGAGCAATATCGACAGGGAGTAGTAGAACCGTAGCGAGTAGAGAAGTCAAGCTGATGATGGCGACGATGCTGACGACGGCAGAACGTTCGCGGGGTGTTTGCCAGGTAAATGTTGTGATGATAGCAGCTGCAAAACAGAGAACAACAGCAACGGCATAAGCGACCCAGATCAAACTGGTCTGGACGAGGCCTGCGTGGGCCATTTTGGATTAAATTGAAAGACTGTTGTTGCAAATGATGATCAACAAGCAAGTCGAGATGAATCCGCTAGACCAGGTCGCGACGTGGCTTGGGGATGTTTTCCTTTTTAAAGTAGCAGATCTCGGGGGTTTTGAAGGGAGATCAATCGATCCCAAGCCAATGGTGACGTCGCTAACGAGTCGATCTGTGCAACAACGTGATTGACTTTGATCAATCAGAGAAAGGGAAGTTTCGTAGAAAACAAGATTCAGTGGCTTCGATCAGAAATGGCTAGAATGGTCAAGCTTGAGCTTGAAGCTGCCGATGTTTTCGTGACGCAATGTATACGCTAGCGTTTGTGCTAAGTGGAGATGCCTCTGCCTCACCCCTGGAACATCGACTAACCCTTTATCGGTTGGCTAGCCACAGGGTGAATGATCCGGAAGACGGAGGTCAGTTATCCCGTTTGGAGCTTTGAGCTCTACTCTTTTGGGCCAAACATTCAATAAAGCAACATCGCGAACGACACGAACGAACACAAGAAAGTAACCAATTTCTCGGTTACAAAAGAATGGTCTCGCTGAAATGCAGGCCTACACCGAGCTTGCGGCTCCCTCAGCCGTAACACACTCCTTGACTGTCTCTCTCACTTCAGCTACAGCCACCAACCTCGTTGTCGCAAAGGGTTCCCTACTCCAAATCTTTACAACAAAAGCCATCTCCGCCGAATTCGATCCCGAGAACCAACCTGCCCAGACAGCAAAGCCTGAACCCGAATTTGATCACCGCGCGAACGACGATGATGGGCTCGAGTCTTCGTTTCTTGGCGGCGAGACAATGCTTGTTCGAACCGATCGCACGAACCTCACGAAGCTAGTTCTCGTCGCGGAGCTTCCACTATCCGGTACCGTGACGGGCTTGGCCAAGGTCAAGACGAAGCATTCGAAATGTGGAGGTGAAGCTCTCCTGATAGCCTACAAAGCTGCCAAACTATGTATGGCGGTATGGGATCCCGAGAAGAGCAACCTCGAGACCATCTCTATCCACTACTACGAAAAAGAAGAGCTACATGGCGCGCCATGGGAGGTTTCTTTCGATGAATACACCAATTACCTCGAAACCGATCCAGGTAGTCGATGCGCCGCCTTCCAGTTCGGCTCGCGCAACCTCGCGATCCTACCGTTCAGACAAGCAGAAGAAGACTTGGAGATGGATGATTGGGACGAGGATCTCGATGGGCCACGACCCGTCAAGGAGTCTACTACAGTCGCCAATGGAGATAGCGACACATTAGAACCAGCGTATACACCATCTTTTGTTCTTCGTCTTCCGCTGCTTGATCCCAGCCTGCTTCATCCCGTGCACTTCGCTTTTCTGCATGAGTACAGAGAACCGACTTTTGGTATTCTTTCGTCTAGCCAAGAGCGAGCGCATTCTCTTGGTCAGAAGGATCACTTGACGTACAAGGTCTTTACGTTGGATTTGCAGCAGCGAGCTTCGACGACTATTCTTTCGGTTACCGATCTTCCTCGAGATTTGTTCAAGATTATCCCGTTACCAGCGCCTGTTGGCGGTTCGTTGTTGATAGGAGAGAATGAGCTGATCCATGTCGATCAGTCTGGCAAGTCCAATGGTGTGGCGGTGAACTCAATGGCTCGACAGATTACCTCGTTCAGCTTGACAGATCAGGCGGATCTCAACCTACGATTGGAGCACTGTGTCATTGAGACACTGTCAATTGAGAACGGCGAGCTCTTGCTCGTTCTCAACGATGGTCGCATTGGAATAGTCACGTTCCAGATTGATGGCAGAACTGTCTCTGGCCTTAGCGTCAGGATCGTCGCAGATGAGAACGGCGGCAACCTGATCAAGAGCCGCGCATCGACAGCGTCGAAACTTGGCAAGAATGCGTACTTCGTCGGTAGTGAAGTTGGGGATTCTGTGGTGTTGGGCTGGACGAGAAAGATGGGACAAGAAAAGAGACGAAAGCCGAGACTTATTGATGCGGAGATTGGACTGGAAATGGATGATCTGGATCTCGAGGATGAAGACGACGAGGACGACGATTTGTACGGAACCGAATCGGCTGCCGCGAAACCGGCTCAGGCTCTCAATGGTGGAGGTAAAGCGGGCGAGTTGAATTTCCGCATTCACGATACACTGCTCAGCATCGCCCCGATCAAGGACTTGACAGCCGGCAAGCTATCGCTCCATCCTGATAGCGAAGAAGCAACTCTGTCACAAGGCGTCATTTCGGATCTCCATCTTGCCTGCGTCGTCGGACGGGGAAAAGCCGGTTCACTGGCCATTCTCAACCGCAACATCCAGCCCAAGATCATTGGCAGGTTCGAGTTTCCAGAGGCAAGGGGTTTCTGGACCATGTCTGTCAAGAAGCCAATGCCCAAGGCTCTCGGTGGAAATGTCGGCGTGGGTAATGAGTACGAGACATTTGGACAGTATGACAAGTACATGATAGTCGCTAAGGTCGATCTTGACGGTTATGAGACATCAGATGTGTATGCTCTTACTGGCGCAGGCTTCGAGACTCTCAAGGACACTGAGTTTGACCCAGCGGCTGGGTTCACTGTTGAAGCTGGAACGATGGGCAAGCAGATGAGGATTATCCAAGTCCTCAAATCTGAGGTTCGATCCTACGATGGAGGTGAGTTACTTTCTTGGATCCCATTCGCGCATGCTGACAAGTCCAGATCTTGGTCTTACCCAAATTTTGCCAATGCTTGATGAAGAGACCGGTGCTGAACCTCGAGTCACCAGCGCCAGCATTGCTGATCCTTACCTCCTACTCATCCGCGACGACAGCAGTCTTATGTTAGCACAGATCGACAGCAACAATGAGCTTGAGGAAGTGGAGAAGATGGATGCGACTCTGCAGAACACAAAGTGGCACTCCGGGTGTCTGTATGCGGATACGAAGGGTGCTTTCCAGCCGAGTGTCGGCGACAAGGGTGCAGAGACTGAGAAGATCATGATGTTCTTGCTCAGTTCAACAGGTGCACTACATGTAAGTGCTGGTCTTCCTCATCGTAGATTGGCTACTGATTGAACAGGTTTACGCTCTTCCGGATCTCTCCAAGCCCGTTTACGTTGCTGAAGGTCTCTGCTACGTGCCTCCTCATCTTTCAGCAGACTATACATTGCGACGTGGTCTAGCAAAAGAGAACCTCCGCGAGATTCTTGTCGCTGATCTTGGCGACACCACCTCTCAATCACCATATCTCATTGTGAGTTCTTCCTCACCCTCACTGAACTTCTCTAACATGACCAGCTCCGCAACCAAACCGACGACCTCACAATCTACGAACCTCTTCGCCATACAAGAGAAGGCGAAACCAGTCTTTCCGCTACTCTCTCCTTTAAAAAGTCTTCCAACACAACATTAGCCACTATCCCTGTAGAGACAGAGCAAGATGACGTAGAGCAACCACGCTTCGTCCCTCTTCGACCATGCGCAAACATCAACGGCTACAGCACCGTCTTCCTCCCCGGCTCTTCACCAAGTTTCGTCATAAAGTCCAGCAAGAGCATCCCCCGCGTCATCGGTCTTCAAGGCGTCGGTGTCCGCGGTATGAGCACATTCCACACCGAAGGCTGTGATCGCGGCTTCATCTACGCCGATGACAAGGGCATCGCACGAGTGACTCAACTCCCACCAGATACCAATTTCACCGAGCTCGGTATCTCAGTCAAGAAAGTCCCTCTGGGCGCTGATGTCCGCGGCATCGCATATCATCAACCAACAGGTGCATACATCGCAGGCTGTATGATAAGCGAGCCCTTCGAACTCCCCAAAGACGACGACTACCACAAAGAATGGGCCAAGGAAACACTCACGTTCCCACCAACCATGCCCCGCGGGGTTCTTAAGCTCATCAGCCCGGTTAGTTGGACCGTCATCCACGAAGTCGAGCTTGAATCCTGCGAATCCATCGAGTGCATGAAAACACTACACCTCGAAGTCTCAGAAGACACAAAAGAGCGTCGTTTCCTCATCACAGTCGGCACAGCCGTCTCAAAGGGTGAAGATCTCCCCATCCGCGGGCGCGTCCACGTCTTCGACATCGTAACCGTCATCCCCGAGCCCACGAGACCAGAGNNACGTCTTCGACATCGTAACCGTTATTCCCGAGCTCGGCAGGCCAGAAACGAACAAGCGTCTCAAAGCCATCGCGCGCGAAGACATTCCCCGCGGCGGCGTAACAGCCATTTCTGAGATTGGAACTCAAGGTCTCATGCTCGTTGCGCAAGGGCAAAAGTGCATGGTGCGCGGTCTGAAGGAAGATGGCTCCCTTTTACCTGTTGCGTTCCTCGACATGAGCTGTCATGTATCTACTGCGAGGGAACTCCCTCGCACGGGGCTGTGTCTTATGGCCGATGTGTTTAAGGGGGTCTGGTTTGCAGGATATACGGAGGAGCCGTATACTTTCAAGGTCTTGGGTAAAAGCCATGGCCGGTTACCGGTTCTGGTAGCGGATTTCCTGCCGGATGGTGAAGACCTGGCTATTGTTGCTGCGGATGCGGATGGTGATTTACATATCCTCGACTTTAACCCCGAGCGTAAGTTCTCTCCGTCTCATAGATTGATCAAGTACTAACAATCTACAGATCCTAAATCTCTTCAGGGCCATCTCCTCCTC
>JAAOAN010000997.1:0-14809 GCA_013396205.1 Fusarium mundagurra
CGAATCCCCGCTGTTGTATGTAAAATTCTCTTTTTGCTGGTTGTGAAGAATAAATCTGGCCCTCTGTTTGTGGCTTTGTGCGAAGAAATTTTTGTAATCCGGGGTGCACGTAATGTATCTGACTTCTATTGGCTGGGGATTGCTGGGTAATTTCCGGTTAACTCTTGCTGTTGGGCTAAATCCCCTACCCTAAATATGCTCTTTGATGCTGTAAAATTGTAAATAAGAGACAAAGCTCAAATGATGAACGTGATATCTCATGCTGCTCTGTTTCAAAGATCTCAAAGCTACATGTCTCTTTTTAGTGGCATTGCATCGCTATGTGAATGATACATTGTTCATCAGCGATATGCAAAACATGTACACCTAATTGACAAGAAAGCCTAATGACATTATGACCGACAGACGTAACTCGCGCAAAGTAAAAAATCGCACACGCATCTCACAGGCAAATGACAGATTGTTTCACAGGCATCAAGCTCATTCTAAAGATTGAGATACTTCAGAAGCTCATTGTAATTTTATCATTCACATCAAAATTCACCATGGAGGGCTATGCCGAATGACCAAGCATGGACATCGGATCACTGCGAAACGATCAGAGCGGAAGAATCTAATGTGCGCGTTTCAACGCGATTTTACATTACATATATCTACGATTTATACTCTTCTTCGCTACTCAGGCAAGCCCAAGAAAGCAATGAAAAGGAATGGAGCTCAACAAGCGCGCGTTCGCGTCACCTAGAGGCAGTGTAATACTAGGGACACTGTGGACGGGATCATATGCAAGCATAGAGGAAGCCGTCCGCTGGCCAAAAATAGGAATAATCACGNNTATTGAAGACTGGGGGCGGTGAAAACAAAAGGTTTGGCAGAATATGGTTTGGGACCTGAGGCATTTCGACGCTCGTGGTGGTTGGAAATGCGGTGGCTGGGAGAGAGTTCATTTCGCTAGGTCGAAGCGAAAGCATCACACCATCATTGACCAGTAGATGAAAGTCTGGCTCCCAGTGCCTCAATCATTGCCTGCCACAATTGACAGAGTTTGAGGCAGCGCAAAGATACTTCTGGAGGGGTTGAAGATGCACCAATTGACTGCTGCATCACTTATCGCGCCTCTTTGGGTCCCATCAGACAGTTCTACGCCGCTGAGCGTCAAAACTATGACGAGACACGTGGGCGAGCCTCGCGATATCGCAGATCATTTTGTCCGACGTCGCATTCTCTGTCAAGAGCGTGTCCTCCATCAGACAGACTGCATATATCCGGGTCGCGATTTGCTGCACCAAGAGCCTCCAAGTTCTGGGTTGCATGCTCAGTTGCCATATGACCGCCTGCCTCAAGCACGAAAATGTCTGCAATGATCAAATGCTCACTCACTAACCTATAACCCGAAGAAGAAAAAAAAAAAAAACAAATTTTGAAGGTTATTTCCCTTGGCTGCCCCCAATTGAAGACATCATGTCTAAATGCAATATCACATCGCTTATTGTGTCGCATGCTGACATCAAATGAATGGAACGCTTAAAAGCAACGGTATTATTCCCGGTTGACATTATCTACTCGAATGGACTAACATATCCATAAGTCGTTCATCGTAAGATCATTACATGGATTCCGCCTCAATCAAACCCCAAATAATTATGCGCAACCATCAGACTTGTAAACAAGAGCTGACGGATCCTCCCTCTGCAAATAATTCTGCTCAATCAGAAACTTGACATTGCCAGTTTCGCCAGTGAAGAACTGCGCTCCGAGACCGGGCTGGCCAAACCAAGGCGCGATAGGCCCTCCAACCACTGTAAGAGGCTTGATGACCCGGTAGACGTGGTAGTTGTACGGGAAGTCTGGAGTATCGGGGTTCGTGGCCAAGTTCGAAGGAGGGAGAGCTCTTTGCGAGTAGGGAGCAGAGGCAGCAGAGACGTATGATCCTAAAATGCTGTTAGACTGTGCTGTTTGTTGGACTGAGACGACGCGACGCGACTTACCATATTCGCTTCCAAATCGATCTACGAGAGTTCCGACCTGGAGAACCATGCTGCCGTTGATGGCGTTGCCCTTCGCGTCAAGCTGGAAGCCATTCTGCGGAGGGTACTTGTAGTTGCCCTTCTCGTCCGTCCATGTCTGGAGGAATTGAATTGGTGTAAGCCCACCGAAGCGGTTGTAGCTCTCCACGGTTGCGCTCAGCGGGAGCTTCTTTGGGAGCTTTGTAGGGCCGAGCCGAGCATCGCGGCAGATGTAATCTTTGGAGCTGGATCCACCGTCGCGAGTGCCGGAACAATCGCAGGCTGCTCTCTCAGCGACAATTGGGTTGGGCAGAGCTGAGACTGTGGAGAGGCACAGCAGCGATGAGAGGAGAAAAGAGGGGAGCATTTTGGATCAAGTTTGCTATCGCGTCAGGGAGTATGCGCTTGGAGATGAGCTGCTGCCCTCAAGACCAAAGGACAGAGGCATCTTCTTATACATATGAGCCGTGTCTAAGCCAAGACCGTATGTGAAACTATTGATATTCTGTCTCTGTTGACGAGCTGAGATCTGCATGATGACTCCGCTGCTGCTCTGATGGCCTCAGACGGCGCATCCGAGCTGAACGCAATGTCTTACCCTCCCCTCCTTTGGTGCAAGGATACAGCGGGCTAATGCAGGAATGCCGGCAAATGAGCCAGAATGGCAGTGAGTGATACAGATGCCCAGATTCACATGGCCTCAACAAAATAATTACGATACGTAATGACCTGCCTGACCTTGAGTAATTGAAAAACACATGAAAGAAGCGGTCGGAGTCCGTTAGATTGACGGTCGAAGTCATGCCCCGAGTAATTTTGATGCTCGTTGAGTTTTTGCGCGTTGATGGAAGATGGACTAAAGATGGACTATCGAATCTCTCTGCCGTGTTTTGTTCCAGGCCTGGGTGAGACAGCAAACCTCCCCGCGATTTAGTGCGTTGCTAGGCTGTAAGCCCTGTGAATTAGTTGATTACTTCCCATGCATGGAACCTTTTAGCAGAACAACGGCGATCGTTTGTCGGACCCTCAGCACAATAACCAGCCATTCTTACAGGGATTCGACGGGTCGTTTTTTTGGTTGCCTGAGAGCTGACTTTCAGGTGGCTGGCTGATTGACCAAACGAGCACTGTGCATATCAGCTAAGACATGGCTTCACGCGCTACAGCGCATTTCGTCTTACGTAGTGCGGAACACGTCCCCGACATTTTCTATAGCAACAGCCCGCCCATGGACAGGGCAATTGGTAACACAGGCGATCATGATGGCGGTCTGGAAATGATCGACACCGAGTTGGATTGGTTCTATCTGTCCTATCTACTCCGTACTCTCGCGGCCATCGCTTAACCCTCAAGCCAAGCCAACAATCTTGAGCGCGTCCTCCCAAAGTCGAGCCTCGCGTTCTGGGTCATATGCGTATGGCGCATACCCTTTACCAAAGTGAGGATCAAGCTGCTTAGCTGGAGGCGCCTCCTGGCAATTCTCCAGATATTTCCCTCCACTGTTTTCCCACTGCTTGCCGATAGCCGCCCAGACCGTCGTCGCAGCTCCCTGCTCTGGGCTCTTCAACGTCTTCTTAGCCAAGTCGCTACTAGCGAGAGACTGAAGGGCCTCCGGGTCCATATATCTTGCAAGCTCGGTCATGATGCCTCCGGGATGAACACTTGTGGCATGCAAACCCTGAGAACCGTATCGACGGTCTATCTCATTGGCGAGGTAGATATCAGCCGTCTTGGATTGACCATAGGAGAGCCATGGGTCATAACCGCCCTTCTGGAAGTTATAGTTGTCGGATTCGTTGATGCCGCCATGCTGGTGTGCTGATGAAGAAAGAACAACGACCCGGGAGTTAAGCTCGGGAGTCACGGCCGCGAGCAAGGCTGGCTTGAGAAGCTCGAAGAACAAGAAGTGGGCGAGGTAGTTGACTCCGAACTGCATCTCATGGCCATCCTTGGTGAGCTCAAGTTCTGGGACAGCCATGCAACCGGCATTCTCAACTAGAATGTTGATCTTGTCGGTTTTATCCAATATATTCTTGGCAGCAGTACGAACACTGTCGAATGAAGTAAGGTCGAGCTCAATGAACTCCATTCGATTGGCATCAAAGAACTCTGCGCAGGCTTTCTTTGCCTTGTCCAGGTTTCTTGCAGTCAAGAACAATTTGGCACCTGTTTCAGCAAGAGCTCTAGCGGTCTCGATGCCAATACCAGAAGAAGTTCCGGTAATGACGATGACTTTGCCCTTGAGCTTGCCTTCGGCACCCTCGTCTTTGATGATTTGGAGGGCCGTAGGTCTGGCGTCGCCAGGACCCTGAGGGTCCTCATGTGCGGCAGCGTATCGAGACATTTTGTCTTGGAATAGGAGTTAGAGATATTGAGAGATGAATGTTGTGATGTGGAGGGAGCTTGGAGGAGATTTGATTCTTCAAGTTCGTAGACAAAGGCATGACTTATATACTTGATTCAGTCACCTCGTTTTCCAACAACGTTCGATCTTGCGACTAAACTTGGAGGATTTAAACCCCGAAGTACCAATCAAAACCCCAGATTCACAAGTTATGCACGCACGACAATGACAAGGTTTGGCTTTTGACAACTGCCGCTTAATTCCGGACCCCTAGCTGCGATCATGATGCATCATGGGTGACAGTTTCTACCTGATTGGGTTAGCGTCGGAGTTTGGGGGTTAGGCGGAGTTCAACCCTTTGTCAGCTGGCTGACGCCTTTTTCCTTTATGAGACTGGCATCTATCTCAGTGTCATGGATGACTTCTTTTTCCTTCCTTGGTATCGCAATTTAATCGTTTCATCCCCACATTAAACTCTTGACAGGAGCAATGGAGACTACTCACACCGACCAGGAGCGCAAGGCTCGTAAGCGGGCACAGAACCGGCTGAACCAGAGAGCACGGAGTATGAAACCTTATCTCCGCTGAGCTGCATTGGTACTAACCGCCATCATAGGGGAACGTTTGAGGAGAGAAAATGAAGATAGGAATGGGCCGGGCAAACGCCCTTATCGAGTTGACCGCTGGAGGATCGGTACCGACGCAAACAATGAGGAAGAACCCAAGTCTGCTTCAACCAAGAATATGGAGCTGCCCAGAGAAGAAGAAGAGCCGCCATCGCAGCAAATTATCATATCAGACCAACCTAGCTCCAACTTGGCTGTAGTCATCCCTGTTGACCATCGCCTTCTTCACCTCATCAGCTACAATGTTTGCCGAGGCATGATGACCAACAAGACAATGATGAGACTGTTTGCAGAGTTCATCATAGCATTCGACTTCCCAACACTAGAACCGCAGTCAAAGTCATACTGTGACATCGCAGTCGTTCGGCCCATTGATCGAGAACATCTACCACTACCAACTCGCCTTGAGCCAACTCAGATCCAGATGACTTCACCACATCCTTGCTGGATTGACATATTCCCGTTTCCGGAGCTCAGAGATAATCTCATTCGGAAGCAATTCATATATGACCACATACAGTTTCTGGAGGATTTGGTCGGTGATTTCGTGTACATACTCCCTCCGGCTGTTCCATCAACAAGGTGCATTGTACCACCATTCAAAAAACTATCGGGAGGAAATCAACCAAAGGAAAATGCTGGAATGATCTTATGGGGCGAGCCACATCTCAGTGAGAGCTGGGAAGTCACTCCAAGCTTTCTGGCGAAATGGTCATGGTTGATTGGAGAGTGCAAGGATCTTGTTCATGTTTCGAACAACTGGAGACAGAGTCGAGGGGACCAACCACTGCGATCTGTCCGCGTTTCTTGAGTAGGAACCGGGTTTAAAAAGAATAAAATGCAAAAAGAAGAACTTGATGAGACTGGGACTCGAANNCCAACTCGGCCATCTCACCGATTTGCTTGATGACAAAGCATTTATCGGAGGTTTTGACCAGCACACGACAGAATGCTCATGAAGATCTTCTATTGAATTACTTCTAATTGTCTTGGTGAGAAATTATTGTAATCGAGATGGCATTCAATCACTATCTGAGACTTTGCTCGTGAAGTCAGGAATCGATCGTGGCGTAACTAGTCCCAACCTCGCAGCAATTTGACTGCTTTCTATCCGCACTACCATTGAAAGCCCAACGGCTGGTCTGTTCAGAAGTTCTCAAAGAGGTACCTCATTCCAGCCCAGACCTCCTCACCGGACTCAACAATCTGCTTCGGTGGAAGCACAAACCCATTGCCCCTTAGCCTCTGGGGCCGAAGCTCCATTCCCCAAGCAAGCTCTGCTCCAGCAACATCATAAACCCAGTCACTGCTTCCACCCGAAGTCTGATAGATGGTCTGACAAGTTGGGCCGTAGTAGAAATCCAAGTCGTTGACCTGTTTGATAGCGTCTGCAACGCCGCCAGCGAGTTCCATCTGTTCGTTGATATCGGTGATGTTGGCGTCGCAAGTGTAGCCGTACGGAAGGAGGATCAACTGGCTGAAAGAGTGAAAGTCAATGTAAGACTTTATGCCATTCTTCTGCGCAACTGATTTGGTATGCTTAACGAGAGCTTTGTTTTCGGGAGTATCGCCAGCCTTCATGCCGCGATATGTCTCGTTGCAATTATCAGTGGAGGAACCTCCAGGGATATCCCACTCATGAGGCCAGTTTCGGTTGAGATCGGTGCCGATGCATTTCTTACCAGCTCGCTTCTGCCGGTTCTTTCGCCACAACCGGTCGTCAGTTATAGTATAGACGAAGCCTATGAAGCAGTCAGCATCCGTGTTCCACGTTCCAAAGAGTCGTTTGAAGACTCACCATCGGGGTTCGCGATCGGAATGATGTAGATGTCGTAGTTGTTGAGTGTATCTCGAACAAGGCGATCCTTATTCTGGTAACCTTGGACGAGCTTCCACGCCATGTACTCGACGGTCTGTGAGAAGGGTTAGAATACTACATGCTTCTGCTGGATTCGATATTCCTTACCATTCCGCTGATCCACTCGCGCGCGTGAGAGTTCGCATGCCAAACGATGGCAGGGTTTCTTCCCTTATCGCCTTTGCCCCAGAGGTGAATGCCTTGGATCTCTCTGTTCTGTACAGTCCTACCGGCTGTGAAGACCTCCGAGTTCTTGGGGAACGAGGCTTGCAAATCGGAGAGAAACTGCAAGTGCTGCTCGAAACTATGGTAGGACTTGAAGTAAGATTTATCGGGTAGCTTCGCCTTATCGCCGGGAAGTTTGGTTGTAGCTACCGACCATTAGTAAGGTATGAACTGACAAGATCACTGGGGTTGCCTACCCTTGTAGAGCCCAAAGTTTCCCTCCTGGGCGATCTCGGCGCCCAAGTTGTCGCTGACAACGGTGGTTTTCAAGCCAAGACGTTTAAAGGCATCGAGTTTTCCAGGAGGAATTGCGACCTCAAAAAAGTCGTGATTCTGACCGCAGCTCAAAGAGACGGGATCGATGCCTTTGAGAAGGCTGGGGATATCTTTGTCGGATGGGCGAGCAGTGATGGAGAAGGCTTTCCAGCCATCATATGACACCTTGGCTGCAACAATGGGCATCAGAAGCCCCGCGTATATAGTACTGAACAGCATATCGAGGAAGTCTGCTGTTGGCGAAAGTCGCTGGAGATATGTTGAGTAATATGCTTCACTTTGGGCGAGAAAGCTCCTGTTGCCCTCCTTTATACTACTTTAGAGACTCTGACAAACTTGTACGAAAGCGGATGAATATCTAGGATTATGATTCATGGGCTGTGAATCATCACGGCTTCCGAGCACTTGGCTGCCTTGGATGTTGGGCAGGTCACAATAACCGACCGCATCATGTGGAGTGCCTATCACTGATTCATGTGTTTCGACTGGAGGAAATAACAGTTGTCATGGATGTATGGCCGGTCATGCTATGAATAGTAGCTAGGTCTCACAACTATCAGATTTCGGCTTGATTGTTCTGTTGGTAGGTGCCTAGACAGGGGCATCGGACGAAAAGAACAATATTAAGGCCTGTTGGTTGTCCTGTTTCACTCTGCCCCTCACTGGACAGTCACACAACACGGTCGTCTTCTCCAGTAACCTATCACTTTATTCCGCATCACCGCCAACATGGTCTGCGCTTTGACCCCTCTCCCAATTCTTCTGTAGAACCTTGGCCATTCTGCCCCAGATGCGTCGCGGCATCTCGTGCCCAACATCCTCCCACAGCACGTACTCAACATCACCGGGTATTGCTTTTGCCAAAGCCTCTCCGTGAATCTCCCCAAAGATCTGATCCTTGCCTGCTTGCACAACCGTGGTCGGGCACTTGATCATCTTGAGCATATCAACCCCTGGCCAGCCATCTTTTTCGTACGACGCGGCGCCGTGATTCGGAGCTTTGCTGTATAATGTGCCACCTTTGATATCCCGTTCCACCAGACGTCTCACCGCCTTCTCCACCTCCTTTCTCTCTTCCGCATCAGGCTGCGTTGTGAGTGCGTCATAAACGGTCATTCCGTTTTTGATGGCCGTTTCCCTCTGATCTCCGAAGCCAGCCAGCATTGGTTGGAACCCGAGATCAAGGCCTCCTTTGATTGGGAGCTCAGGACTGACGCCGGGGGACGTATACAGAAGCGACAGGCTTCTGACTTGCTGGGGCCTACGCGCAGCGACTGTGTAGGCGACTGGTCCCCCTTTGCTCAGACCGACAATATGGAAGCCTTTGGAGGGGTCGTTGAGGCTCAAATGGTCTGCAAGTCCTTCAATGTCGCCTGCCATGTCTCCAATTGAGTATCCGCCCGGCACGGGAAACTCAGTCGATAGGCCTGTGTCTCTTGGATCGAAGCGGATCACGAAGTATTTCTTGCCATCTTCAGAACACTGTAGCTTTTCGATGAGGCCTTCTGCCCATACTATCATTGAATCCGCATTGCCTGGTACAAGTATGACCGCAGGATCTGACGGGTCGCCAAAGGTTTGATAACAGATACGCAATCTACTAGTGAGCTGGGCGAAGAGTTCTGGTGAAGCGTTCATTTTTCTATGACAATTTCGATATAAGTGTTTACAAAATCTCTTGGCGAAGATGGTGCTGTTACAAGAAAGGGAGCATCGTAGATGTTTTTTTTACAGGACAATGGTGGGGGCTGATGTCAGCACTAATGCAGAGGAATCCAGGGTGCTGAATGCTCTAGCATCCAGTCATTACTGGCTCCCAGCTCCTAAGACCATGATAGCTGATATTCCCTTGAATCCCTATTGGCTCATTCGCATGCCATTTCTCTTTCTGGTAGAGTGTTTCAGGACTTGTTAAGGAGGCCCACTGATGTTCGTAGAGATAAGCCATGCAATTTGAAGTAAATAACTCTTTACAGCCGCTGTCATGTCGTTCGGGCGGTGTCTTAGCTCCGGCTGTCATACAGCATATTTATGTCAAACTCCAAGTGCTATTTAGTCGCTACTGTAGTTGGCCTATTTCTCGAAACTGTCCCGTAACATAGGATGAGGTTAATGCAAATATGTATATTTCTTGCTTATATGTTTCCTCCCTTCGTTGCTATGAAGACCGGCGGGACATTGAAAGTGTAGAGTTAGAGCCAGATCATAATACCTAGCGGACTTCAAGGTGCATGAAAGGTTGAAGGATCCTCCGTGCTGAACGGGTGTTTTGGTCATACAGCTGACTTGGTAAAGTGCATCTATCCTTCATGTATAAGGTGACATGATTCATTTAAATTTCTTCTTCATGCAAATAGCATACTACTATGTGCCTTGGATCTTCCACTTGTCACAAGCAAGTTTGTTCATGCTCACAAACATAAGTTCTGAGATCGAGACATCTAACTCGCTGATATTGTTGACCTTGGTGCCTGAACAAACGGCTCAGTATCGAGCCTTACCATCAATTGACTTGATGGCAAGCTGAGCTGCAGCTTGAGCAAACTCTCTCTTGGTCTCATTCCTCTAGTGAAGTCCGGTGGTATCGTGCATAAAGGAATCACAATCTTTTCGTTATATCTTGGGTTACTTTGAAAGGCCAACTTATCTGGAGTGATTGCATAGGAAATTGATGGCTATTGAGTAGATAGATGCCACGGTTTCTAAGTATGCAGCTTGATGAGAGGCCCCGGCTATGAATGGGAGAGTGACTATTAACTTCACTTGATTTCGCCAGGTGACCTGCAACGCTCCGTGTTTGGCCACCTGACTTATATGATAAGCGCTCACTTATTCCTTCAATTTATTCAACTTTACCTTTTGGATATTGCCGGTCCTAGTACGACCCCTAAAGTCTAAGACCTAAGTGTACAGACATGACCTCGGCCTGTATTTATATTACTATTGCCTAATCAAGCAAGCATACTCTACTACTCCTTGCACGCACATGGGTCGGGAATAGCTCCCTTGTAACGTTGTTCATAATATAGCCCTCAGGAAAGGGCGCATATCAAAATCACTTCTTGATGTAGGATCCGATCTTTTTAAAACAGAGATTTATCATGCAAGTGTATATGGAACTGAGATATCAGCAATAGAGAACTCTGATCCTAGTTAACATGGAGTATCTTGGCAGGCTCTTTCTGGGAGGATGAAGGGAAGTAGAAAACGCTTGGGGCCGCAACGTGGACAACTGGCGAGTTTGTGGAAGGATGCAGACGGCAATTCGCCAAGAAATTTATCACTTGCTTGGCCATTGGTACCAAGTCGGACTAATCGCGATGTCTAGGATCCCTGCATGCTTACATATAATCCTCGGGATGACTTACTAAGTTCTCTCTGCTGATTTCAGCTCTCAGCCACAAGTCTCAACTGGAAACAACACATCCTTCGGGGTGATTTACATAACAACTCCATAGTTGAGTGCCCATGATATCACCAATTCCTTCAAAGTCAAATCATAGGAAGTTTACAGAGAAGCTGTCCCCGCAGATTATCAAGCTAAGGTAGATTTGTAATCGGCGTTCCATTGGGATAGCGTTAAACACCCAACTGAAGTCTAAGCAGCCAATCAATGACCCATATGGGCCACTATAGGTTCCACTATCATGACACCATTTAGCGTTATAAATGTCCCCCGGAGCTTCTCTATCTTCGTGATATCTATCAAGCAAGTCGTATCTTACTCACAGGAACGCAGCTTTACAACAACAGGAACCGATATCATGACTACCAAGGCTATCGTATATGTCGAGAAGGGCAAGGCCACTATCCAGGAGGTCCCGAAGCCCAAGCTCCGAGAAGATTACATCCTCGTCAAGGTCAATGCCGTAGGCTTGAACCCTACCGACTGGAAGCATATCGACTTTGGACTCACTCAACCCGGTTCCAGAATCGGATGTGACTACGCTGGTATCGTCGAGGAAGTCGGGCCCAAGGTCACCAAGTCTTTCAAGAAAGGCGACCGGATCAGCGGCGTAGTCCATGGAGCGTCAGTATTTGGGTATCGTTGGCTTAAAACCATCTAACCATATGTAGTGATGCAACTCAGCTCGAGAACGGAGGCTTTGCCGAGTACATTGTGGCAAAGGGAGATGTACAGATCAAGACTCCCGACAATGTTACTGACGAGGAGGCTGCTACCCTCGGTATCTCTATTGCCACAGTGGTAAGTTTGACCTGGCGAGTAAAAAGCACAAATACTGATCCCCGGCGTAGGGCCAAGGCCTTTACAAGACTCTGGGACTGCCTCTGCCCACCGAGGGCAAGAAGAGCGATGATTTTATCCTCATTTATGGCGGTAGCACTGCAACTGGAATTTACGGTATCCAGTTCGCCAAACTTTCGGGGCTGAGGGTCATTGCGACTGCCTCTCCTCACAACTTTGACTATCTCAAGTCCCTCGGAGCCGAGGCTGTCTTTGATTACAAGTCGCCCAACGTCGCTGAGGAAATTCGCAAGTACACTAACAACACCCTGAAGCTCGCCTGGGACTGCACCGGGCAAGGCGTCGCCATCAGCGCTGGAGCTATCAGCACCGAGGGCGGCAAGTACGCTACTCTTCTGCCAGTCGACAAGCAGCAGTTGCTCGACGTGAACCCCAAGGTCGATGGACCTTACGTCACGCTTATGTATTCCATCTTTGGGGAGCGATTCTTCAAGGGACAGGAGACTCCAGCTCAGCCAGAAGAATTTGAGTTTGCGAAGAAGTTCTGGGAGATCAGCCGACAGCTGCTTGAGGAGGGCAAGCTCAAGGCTCCTCAGACGTTTGTCAACCGCGGCGGTAGTGGTTTTGAGGGTATTCTGAAGGGCTTGGATGAATTGAGAGCGAACAAGGTTTCTGGAGGAAAGTTGGTGTATACTCTGTGAGATGCGCATTGAAGTATAGAGGCATTAGACGAATGAGACAATATGAGCGGGCGCCTTGCATGAACTAGAGTTATTACGTACTCTCTCTGCATGTTGTGGCTGTGAACCTAAACTTTATTCTTGGCTTTGAGGGCATGCATAAATGAGGCGAAAATGTTAAAAAAATCATCTAAAACTTTATGGCGATATATGAGCTGGGTAAAACGAAAGACAATAATATGTTGATTGCAATTTGCTGAAAATGGCAAAAGATGAAGAAATGCCTCCACACCGGATTGAACGNNTACCACTGAGCTATAGAGGCGGTTCTATTTGATGATTAGCGTCGTGTCTTCTGAACTTATGTACACCACGTTCACTGTAAGCTGCTGCATTAGTGCCTGTCATCGAATCTTGTTGCAGGAATTGCTCGTGTGCCCAATCCTTCATCACCAACAGTCACATGCATGAAGCACTAACCCTTGCAGTATTTGATCGGCAGCAATACCAACTGATCCCCGCTTACTCAATGTCAATCAATCTCTCCAGAGATATCGACTTTCTTGATCAAGATTGGCTTGCCACTAACTCCACGACGGCGTCTCCTCTTCCCCAGCCATTTTGTGACCCTCCCCCTCCCCCAGGTGAATGAAATCTCCTCCCTGCCTCCTAAAGCTGTTGAGCGGGAATTGACAGGTGATAGAGCATATTCGTATTCACCTGACATATCAGTGCTAGTGGGCGCTCTGACAGGCCCATCGGCAATTTTGAGCCGAGCCGAAGACGCGGTTGGCGCCACCGACGACCAAACTCGGCAATAAATCGACATCAAAGGATTCATGTGCATCATCAAAGTCAATTGGTCCAACGCGCCGAGTGCCGTCCGCTTCGGTTACCTCCGGTCACTCTCTCCTATGATGTTGGGCTCTCGAGTCTCGTGTACGTAATGATTCGTTGGTGCAACACTACCAGCTTCTCAAAACAACTTGGGTCAATCACTCGGTGCCCAGTTTTTGTTCCACAGACGCCAGACCTTATCTCCCTGACAAGAAGCCTTTGCTCCACCACGAGAATGGCCCCCCCCGTTTTCTCTTAAATTCTAGAAATCCTGTGACACCGAGTCAAATTCTTCTGTTTTGTTTTGTCTGCTCCTTACCCGAGGCATCACCAATCTTTAGCGTTTTAGTCAGATCTGAACGTGACCGTGGCTTTGGCTCCCCCTCTCTTATAACTGTGACTAGGCGTGCACTCTTCCCCACGACAACAAAACCTTATCACCTGTGATCAATACATCCTTGCGCATCCACCATGCTGGGGTTCGGGAAGAAACGAGAGGGCGATGCCTCTGATGAAGCCCCTCATGATGAAGTGCACACGCCTCAAGACGACATCCCTCAAAGGCCTTGGATGGAAACTGCCCTCCCAGTGTTTGCCTGCGGTGCTGGTCTATTCTCAGATGGCTACATCAACAACGTGAGAACCGCTGTGAATATCTCGTGCTTCATTTCTAACGTGAGTAGGTCATTGGTTCCGTCAACACCACATTGAAACGGCAATATGGAGATGTCTATGCCAGCTCAAATGCTTTCAAATACGTCTCTGACATCGCCTTCGCTGGAACTGTCGTTGGCCAGCTTGTCTTTGGTTTCCTTGCTGATCATTGGTCGCGAACCAATACCCTCATGGTCTCGACTGTTATTCTCATCATTTTCACTGCTCTTGCAGCTGGATCTTACTGGCACGGACAGGCAGTCGGAATGTTCAACATGCTGACCGCTTGGCGATTCTTCGTCGGTATTGGTATCGGAGGTGAGAAATTCAACTCTTCAAAATGCTCGAGTCTGGTACTGATGACTTCTAGGTGAATATCCAGCTGGCAGTGTCGGATGCGCCGAGTCCAGCGGTCAGATGAAGAAAGGAACCAGAAACCGTTGGTTCATTCTCTTCACAAACTCAATGATCGATTTTGGCTTCGTCATTGGTGCCTTCGTCCCTTGTACGTTACAAATCAACCCTAATCAGACTATAACTAACCTTCAATAGACGTTGTTGCCGCCGCATGCCATAACGGCCATTACAGCACCATCTGGAGAACCAGTCTCGGCATTGGTGTTGTCTTCCCTCTGGTCCTGTTCGTTCTTCGACTTCGACTCAAGGAGCCTGAGGAATTCGCCAAGGAGTCGATGAGACGCCAAACACCATACTCGCTGGTTCTGCGCTACTACTGGTTCCGTCTCCTCTGTGTCAGCCTGGTTTGGTTCCTCTACAACGTAAGTTTCTAAGCCGTTACAATCTATCCTCTGCTAACGCGACTAGTTCTCCTCTTACGCCTTTGGCATCTACTCTTCCTCGATTCTTGCCGGTATCTACGGCGAGGGCGCAAACCTAACCACCGTCTTTGGTTGGAACACCGTCATCAACATGTTCTATCTGCCGGGTACTCTTATTGGTGCATTTGTCAGTGACTGGATCGGCCCGCGATATACTCTCATTCTCGGCGTTACTCTCCAAGCCCTTGTCGGCTTCATCATGGCCGGTGTCTATGACAAGATCTCCACCCAGATTGCGGCTTTTGCCGTCGTCTTCG
>JAAOAN010000998.1:0-14130 GCA_013396205.1 Fusarium mundagurra
ACCTGGCACATCCCAGTCGGTCTGAGGTGGCCGCTTTTGGGTGTGGTGAGGTGGTTGCCCTGATCTCAGCGAGGTTGGATTTCTGCTCAGGGCCCTACCGCTCTCAGCTATAGCTACTGCAGCAGCTGCAGCTAGGTTCTGTAACTTACAGTGCCATCCACCCATACATAGGTACTCGCTGTAAATTATTGAGCGGCATCTGGACTGCAAGCAGCTGCAGCAGTGCAACCCACACCCGAACCTTCTCACACCCTCCTACTAAAGCCACTACGTGGGGGGCCCTTCTCTTCGTCACCTCAGCCTCTCGCTCGCCCTCACTCATACTCTCTTCTCTCTTTCATAGCCCGTCCAACCCTCGCTCCACCACAAGCCGGCCAATATTTCCTCCATGAGCACATCTGTCTCAATCGCAACCTCAAGTCCTGTTCTAACAATGAACCCAACAATAACAGAGCACGACTTTCGTTTTCCAAGAAGGCCAAGTGCATGGCCTGGCGCTGCTGTTCACAACGTTCCCACTCAGCGCAGCGGCAACTCGAACCGCATCCCAAACTCTCGTGACGCTTCAGCCAGCTTCAAGGAGCACAAGACCGATATGGCCACTACATATTCCCTTGCCCGTCAGGGCCTGGGCGGCAGCGCCCTTTTCCCTTTTCTCCAGAATGGCTTGGCCGACTCCGATCGCAGTATCGACAGAATGCAGCAGGATGATCCGCTTGCGACTCAGGTCTGGAAATTCTTCGCGAGGACCAAGCACCAGCTCCCTAGCCAGCACCGCATGGAGAATCTGACTTGGCGTATGATGGCTCTCAACATACGCAGGCACAAGGAAGAGCAGCAGCAGAGGCAAGACGAGGCGGATGCTCGAAGGAAAAAGACCATGGACGCCAACAGCCGGTATGTAAATCACCTTTTATTCCTACAACGTCATTTGGGCTTCGAATCGCGTTCTTACATTTGGTCCATGACGTGCTAACCAGGGCTTTCAGACTTGGACGCCCAATGATGCAAAGCTCTCCCAGCGGCATTGCCCAGCTGAGAAAGTCTTCTGAAAACAATCTGGCTCAACCTGATGCCATGAATCTTGACGACTTCATTTTTTCTGACAATTCTGGCTCGCCTATCAACTTTGCGTCTCCTGAAGGCGATAAAATGGTTGACGATAGGTCGGGCAGCTCAATGGCGTCAGCCATCCCAATCAAATCCCGCAAGGAACCTACTCTCCAGAATTTTGTCCCACAGTCGGTCCCCGTCCAGCCAGCTCACCAGGCTACCCAGGGCAGCGAATTTAACTATGTGAACCGACATCTTCGAAAAACCAGCATCGATGATCGCAGGGTGAGTAACTCTCATTGCCCCTCCTCTTTGTGTGACCAGCAGCGCATATTGCCATTCGTCCGTCGCAAACCTCCAAATTTATTGTTACTTTTTTATTTTACATGTGACAGCACGCTTATTTCGCGCTCAACTGCTGACCTTGACAACCAGACTCGAAAGCGGCCTGCTAATTTCTCCCCCCAAGTCCCAGCTGTCAACAGCACTGCCGCGCAGAATGACCTGGATCTTGATTCAGAGTTGCATGACTATTCCCTAGACCAGCCCAACCAGGCCGGCATCCCTCAGCAGTCTAATGGCAGCAATGTTCCCTTCAACCTCGATACTTTTATGGAAAATGACTCCATGGTCAACAATGGAAATTTCCAGCAGAACTTCTCATTTTCTCCTTCGACATCACCTATGATACCCCATGGTCCCTTTTCTAGCATGTACCACAATTCAACTGTCCCTTCAGCATCTATGAGCAACAACAACAACAACAACAACAATAACAATAGCGACTTTTATTCGCCACCAGCGTCTGCGTACCCCTCGAATGTCTCGACCCCTCATCCTGTGCCTGAGCAGGAAGGGTTCTATTTTGGATCCCAAGATGCGCGAGCGCAGCGTCCACAGGGCTTTCAGCAGAGCATTGGCAGTATGCTTAGCCAACAGTTCATGTATGGTGGCTCGAACGGCAACAGCGGCAGCACTATGTTTTCTGCTCCAGGCACTGCATCGGAGTCAATGTCAGCATATAGCACTGCCCCCAGCTCATTTGGGCATATCGACCCTTCCCAGGTGTTCCAGAACGAACAAGCTGTCACTTCACCAACGATTCAGATGCCGCAAGATAACATGTTTTCTTTTGGAGCTGACTCCGATGATGAGGACAACAACGCATTTGCTGATCGTAATGTTTCAATGCAAAAGGATATGTCTTCGTCACTTGATGAATCGGGAGCGATGGGCTGGGATGCCAGCCTGCCAGGCCAGTTCAGCACCCAAGCAGCTCGTTTCCCCGGCGGACCTACTCGCAAGCAGGTGATGATCGGAGGAACAACAACTGATTTTGTCGACAATAATGGAGACTGGGAATCGAACGGGCTTGAGCGATCACAGTCGCAGTCTTTCAGAGGAGGAAACCTAAGAAGACAGCATCCTAAATTACCGCGAAATGCTTCTACGCCAGTTCACTTCGGCGGACAGCAGAATGGTTTTGAGCAGCTTGCACAGTCGATGCAAAGCTCTCCTGCTGGTGATGGAAACGGGACCATGTCAGGTTTCTCATCTGTGGCTCCAAGCAGACCATCTTCGCCTCCCATGTCAAAGCAGGGCTCAACCACCAACTTGCAGTCAGCTGCCGGTAATGGGAACGACGGAAATGCTCCGACCACGTGTACGAACTGTTTCACCCAGACAACGCCTCTATGGAGGCGAAACCCTGAAGGTCAGCCACTGTGTAACGCCTGTGGTCTTTTCCTGAAGTTGCACGGCGTGGTGAGGCCGTTGAGTTTGAAGACGGACGTGATCAAGAAGCGAAACCGTGGTTCTGGGACCAATGTACCTGTTGGAGGGAGCAGTACGAGGTCTAAGAAGACGGCGAGTACCCTGAACTCTCGCAAAAACTCGACCTTGTCGATGTCCACTGCGACAGCAAATAGCACCAAACCAAACAGCAGCAACCCGACGCCCAAAGTAACGACACCACCTGCTACTAGTCAACCCGCTAGCAGTAAGGATATCGATAGCCCAGTAAGTGGTACTACATCGGGTGCCAACACCGCTGGAAGCACTCCAAACAGCCATTTTGCTGGTCCAGGACCCTCTTCTGGTGCTGTGGGTGGTAAAGGGGTTGTCCCCATCGCGGCTGCGCCCCCAAAGACTAGCCCTGGACCTGGTGCCTCATCAATGTCGATGCAGCGTCCCGCCACTGCTTCTTCAAAACGGCAACGCCGCCACAGCAAGAGCATTGGAGGAGATGTGCCAGTGTCGATGGATATCGACAGTCCCGATTCAACTAGCTCTATTGACGGCCCGCGTCCCTTCGGCTCCTCAGCTGGACTCTCGAGCTTGCCTGGTGGCATGTCCGCCAGCAGCTTCAACTTGAACCAGCGACCCAGTACGCTAGGGTCGGCTACCGGCATGATCAGCATGTCTGGTGGGCAAACAAGCTCGTTGATTGGCTCGTCTGCCGGTCCTCAAGAATGGGAATGGCTGACGATGAGTCTGTGATCGCAATAACACAGAATCAAATAGCTCTGATGATAATGATGGAGATTTTGGAAGCTTCGCCTTGAACGATGGTACAAATTTTGCGAACGATTTACTTGGACGAAATGGGGCATGATTTCAGGGCGTTTTAGATGGTGGCGTTTTCTTATGAGACTTGATCATATGACGGATTGATACCTTACTTGGATGTTAACTTGCGGCGGATTGTACCGCTGCCGATGTTGCTGGAGTTTTATGGGAGGGAATGGCCTTTTGATATGTGGTTATTACTGGGTAATCATGCACATGCCAAAACCTGCATGTTGTCGAGAAATGGCGCAGTTGTCACGACAAATTTCCAATATCCAAACGTCTCCTTATAGATCTGACGATTGGCGGGCTTTCCAATTTTTTATTCTTTTTATAGATGGCCTGGAAACAAGCGAATGGGAGGGTTTCTGATGGTACAGATTTGATGGATGGGACAGGATTTCGCAACGAACACACCCTCTGAAAGAGGTTTGATGATACCACTTTAAGTCTATTATATACTTCTTGTTCATTCTCTCACAAATCCTTCCTTGCTTGCTTGCCCTCGTAAGATAAATCAATGAAACCGCCGAATAGGTTTGAGAATGCTTGGGACCAGTTCCACGAGAAAACAGATCGAGTGTCTCGAGTCTCAACCGCATGTCCTTGTGATTTCGATTCCTGCGTCAACAGATACCGAAGTGGGCAGTGTCATGTAAGGTTGGTTGGTTGGCATATGTGGTTAACATAGAGGCGAACATGCTCTCACAAAACCGTCTTGTCGAGTCAAAATTGGTTGCTCGTTGGTTCGCAGAGCCAATACGAGGGTGTTGGCATTTCTACTTTCGGAATCCCCTGGCCTCATACCTGCCAAAGCCAGGAGGGAAACTATTCTCAAAACATACATACATAACCTCAACTATCATGGGCTGGGCTGCCTGATAACTCGCAGACTTCATTCCAGTGGACCGTGCACACAAAAAAGAACTCCTGCCTGCCGAAAATGAACAACACGAAAACAGAGCTGCAGAACTTGCAGTGTCGAACACAGTATCAGAAGTGATAATACAGCAACATCGAAGAAGAAAAGTACCAGGGGGTCAAGTACCAACAAAGACATCAAGAATCCCCATAATGGTATGCATGTCACACCCTGAGACCCGGAATCAAGGGCCTGGTGCAACCCGCTCGTATCACATCAGAAGAGGGCTATTCCCCTGCTGACAAAACCTCGCCAGCCAACCACGCTCTGAGAAGTTTGGGGCTCGTCCTAGAACATCGTCCCAAACGTCTCATCAGTGGGAATCCGCTTTCTGGGGCTCCCGCCTTCTTCCGTTGCGGGTTTGCGATGTCTGAACGTGAATCCGACGAAGAGACTCTTGCTCATTTGGTCTTCACGCTCAGCCATTGTCTCGAGAGCTTGTTGTTTGTCATGAACTTCCTTGTACTTGGCCATATCAGCCTCATTGGTGAAATCATCGAAATAGCCCGCATCAGTTTCCGAGTCCAGCTCTGGTACAAAGGGCGCACGAGTTTGTCGCAAAACATCCCATTCAACTTCAGCAAAGTAGTGGTGAGCATAGATATCTTTGATATTCGAGAATCGTCTTGTGCGAGAGTTGATGCATCTAAGGGATGACCAGTCAGCTTCGGTTCGCCATGTCTAGGCATCAAAAGTGTGCAGTTTACTCACGTGCAGATGAAATTCCAAGTTCTGTTGCTCAGGAAGTAGTTGGGGTCCTCCCATACAGGTCTCTTCAGCACCTCCTTCCAGTGCTTCAGGTTACGCCACGTCTCATCCGGGGTGGCGCCCGCGAAAGGAGGAAATCCAGTGAGTGCCTCGAACAGCATGCAACCCAGACTCCAATAGTCCACTGTGAAGTCATATTCCTCCCCTCTAAGGACCTCTGGGGCCATGTAGTCAGGCGATCCCACAATGGATTTGGCGTAGTTGACATCGTTCTCGCGCATTGTCCGGTAGCTCTCTCGGCGTTCAGCCACAGTTCGCTGATCCATGGGCTTGCCGAAGGGAACTGCACTTTCGGATGCTTTTTCCAACTTGATACGCATTGACTCGATTTTGGACGGGGCGAGCACGCCTGCAGCAAGACCGAAGTCGGTCAACTTGATGTGTCCTGTAGAATCGACAAGGAAGTTCTCTGGCTTGAGATCTCGATGGATGTAACCGAGTTGGTGCAGGGCGTCAACGGAACAGAACATCTCGGCGATATAGAAACGGGCATGGCGGTTGGATAACACACCGGTGTTGTTAAGCAGGGTGCGAAAGTCGCCGCCAGGCACATATTCCATGGCCAGATAAATACTCTTTTCATCCTGGAAAGAGTAGAGGAGCCTAACGAGCCACTCGCTTTGGGCGGTGGTCAGAATATCTCTCTCCGTCAAAACATGGCGAACTTCGTCAAGTTTGAACAGTAACTTCTTGCTCATGACTTTGAGGGCACAGACCTCACGGGTGTCTTTCTTTTGAGCCAAGAAAACCTGGCCATATCCACCTTGACCAACTTGTGTCAAAATCTGGAAGTCACCATGTCGAAGTCGAACTCGACGCTTGCGCAAGTTGGCGCGTTCTCGACCTGTGTACTTGGTCCACATTTGGTTGTGCGTCTGTTCATCAGTCTCTGGGGGCGGAGGGTATTCGTTCTTAAAGGCTGCTAGTCGATTTTGTCTTGATCCAACATAGGTAAGGAGGTCGAAGTAATAGTCAAGAAAGTCTAAAAAAAAGTATTAGAGACCAATCAACAAGATACCCTTCATAATCGACGGGTTTGGGGCATGCCTACAAAGCTGAGTAACATTGACGAGTCGCTTAACGTTGGGCTTCTGAAGAATCTCGCGCTCTTCGGGTGTCAGGCCTCGAGCGGTGTTGAATTTCTTCGTCGCAGGTGTGTTTGGTCGTTCTCTGTGCTCATAGTGTTGTTGACGAGTGACAGCAGCATGGCTATGTTGGTGGGGAGAATCGGTGCCAGCCAATCGAGAAGTAGGAGGTGTGTTCTCTTGGCCTTGTTTCTTTTGAGGGCTTGCAGGTCGTGTCTTGTGGACGACGCTTTCATCGACATTGGCGTTGGACTCGTCGAGCGGCTGAACCTTGGTCTTGCCAGGTGATAGCGGGGTTACAACGCTTTGAGGGCGGCCCAACTTGAGGGGTGGCTCCATGACAGGAGGATTGAGTGTCAAGGCACTTTCGAATGCAGACGGGAGGTCGTGTGAGCCAGGAGGGTTGGTCTTCTTGCTCGGGCTGCCTTGAGGTGTGCTCGCTGGGTTGAGGAAGTTGTCCACCCTGGTGGATGGCGTAGCAGGTCGCGAACTGCCATTTTCGCTGGCCGGGTTCTTTTCTTTCCCTCCGGGAAAGAAACTGGACATGAAGCTAGCCATGGCTGCTTGTCTTCTTCCAGAGATATCTGCTTAATTGAGCGAGGGAATGTTGAGGAAGAAGAAGGTTCGGCACTACAGTATATGTATGGTGGGGATGTTTAGTTGTCGCGATGTGAGCTGGAGTTGGAGTCGAGGGGTAGACTAGCGGGTGGACTCTGTTTTGTTTAGCTTGGGCTTGGACAGGCGTCGAGTGGGGAAGAGATAAGAATAACAATCAACACTGAAATGGCAGTGGAAGTGAAGTCCAATAAAGAAGAAGACTTGTATAGATGCTGTAAAAGCGAACTTGCTGATGGTGATGGAGCTTGATGAAATTTAAAGTCAAATGGAAGCTGACCCGAATAAGGAAAAGAAATTGGAGAGGGCAGGTCTGAATGGCAAGAGCCTGGATGCTCGATGAAGATCTGATCAACAACTTACAAGCACTGTGATCGGGCAGGACCCCACTTGAAACGCTATTGGCTGTTCCTTCAAATCTACCTACTATAACTAACCTAGGGATGGTTGCTACTGCAACCAAGACGTGCATGCCTACCTCCATAATCCACTCAGGTAAGTAAGTAATCGATGGACCTTGCCAAAACAGCCGCCCATCAAATGGAATGATCTCCATTCGGCTGACGTGCTGTCGCTTGAGCAAGGCACGCAATCTTAAATTTCGATAGTCTCCCGTTTTGAAGCATGTACCTTACGTCCTTACCACAACCTACCTACCTACTTACCTAGGCGGATCGTTTTTCTCAACTATAGGTAGAGCACCTACCTTAGGGTAGGACGAAGGGGGCTAACTCAGACATGACCTTGACCCTTTCACACGTACACGCTCATATAGTATTCGTTGAGCTGCTGGAATATACGGCTAGGGTATCGTACTACGCCGGTGGCTTCTTCGATAAACCCCATTATTTTTTATAAACTTCATCTCATTAATTCTAAACCGAGGCCGATACGGATGTGATTGTCGCGCTGCGGACTCGGCTTCATTCTTATTTCACAATGAGAGATCACCCGAGTCCAAAAGCTAGGTAAGACAGTCGGTTAATTCTAAGTGTGTGCCACCAAATCAGTAAAAAACTCAGAATCAGGTAATGTTAAAGGTGGTTGTTATCAGCTGGATCTGAGTCAACGACCCTCATGCTGCTAACATTATAGAATGCTCAAGTGTAGGAAATGGACTAGAATGAGAAGCAGACTCTGATTTGTCTAAGCATTAAGCTAGAGGCTCTATAAAACATCTCCAGATGATTATGAATGAGCAGTATCTAAAGAGGTGTCTCCCATGCCTGCCTGGAAAAATCAATGCATCTCAGACAGCTAGAGCGAAGACTCATGTGAAAAAGACATCGTGTCTCAATAACTTGTGTTAGCAGCTTCAAGTCTAATCTTCTGGCCAGCAAGGAGTTGCATAAAGCAAACAATAGACGAGAGCAACAAATATCCACCAACTTGTCTACCTATGAACACGTTTCGTGAGTCAAGCTCATCCTTGGAGAGGGGGGAAGAAAACCAGGTCTGAATACTTGATGACCGCGGCCCTAAAGACAGCTACTCGGTACATGAATACCAACTATCATGGAATTTGTCAAGCTTTACTTTTTCCAGGATCTGGTTTCCATTTTGTCGACTGACTTTCGACTTTGTGTTGTGATTTGAAACTATTAATCCAAGGGGCATATAATGACCTGTTTTAACATGGTTACCTGTCATCAACCCATTTAAGATACCTACAGGTGGAGTATGGCGACTGAGATTTTGGTCAATTGAAATCTTATTCAAGAACTTCCTAGCTAAGTATTTTGTCTAAGCCAGTCATATCCAATGGTAGTTGCCAGGTCATCTGGACAACAAGTAAAAAGAGTTGATCTCGATTCTGTATGCGGCTATTGTAACTCATAACTACTATATATGAACCCCATTGAGAGGTTGAGGGCAGATATACAGCTGAGCTGACGATGAATTTTGTACTTCAACTCACTCCTGAGCATTGCCTATATTCAAGATGATATGTACTACCTATTTAGTAAGCTACATGAAATCTGGAAAGGAAGTACTGCTTCTTAGATATTGTCATATCAAACTTCATGCTCCAGAATACATTCAACTATCTGTGATGTTGGGGGTTTATGATTTTTACTTCAACTTACTCACCCACACATAATCATCAAATAGACCAAAATAATCTGCTTTGAGTTCAAATGACCTTAAATTCGTTGAGCCGAGCCTGTTTCGTTGCTGTAGCTCGAAATCGTCAGTCCGGTGTGGTTTGGCAAGCCGCAAAGCTGTCTCGAAAGTGACAAATAAGTTGTAACTGTACTGTGGCCATGACTTCACACAATTTTCAACGACAGATGAGCTTTGACCAAGATACATCATGGACCTCGAGGCAACTAATGAGCAATAACAGCCCTTTCAGAGTGCGAAGACTTCTCAAACTGGAATGTTGCTTGAATACCATCCTTGCCAACAACCAAATTTGGACAAAGGAGAACTTTTTGAGGAAAGTCCCCACAGGGAGCAAGAAAACTTACGAAATTAATCTAGAGTGCCAAGACGAACTACAGGTTCAAAATCCTACCAAGTCATACTAAACTCACCTACCTAGGTCTCGCCGTTCAGGTCAGGCCACCAGAAGTCATAAGTTGCCTGACTCTTTTGGACTCTCATTAGGAGAATAAAAGCGAAACATATGCCTTTCGCAGCCGGCTGACTCGCAAAATACTGGTATAATATCGCTGATCCATATCAAGAAATTGAATCAGCGACTTCTCATCAGCCTTTCTGAAAGATCAAACGTTGTGGGTCGGGTTTGACAGTTGAACGGTCGCCAGCCGGTTTCAGCCGATGACATGCAAGGATCTAATCTTATCAATCTACTGACATGAGCCTTGGCGAGAGTAACATCATCCATCATGGGATCAGTTCCCCTCAGCTTAGCGCGGCCAACTTCCGCCAATGTTCACTAGCAAATTCCTCACGCGCCAGCAGAATCGAAGCCAAAAGCCATCGGATTTCCCACCGCCTCGCCTGGTTTACCTTTGTCACCTTCTTCCTGCCCGTGTTCTCATTCTTGGTTAACCGTGTCCAGCGCATCAACCTTCTCATCAGCCTCTCGGTGTCATCGATTCTGCCTACGCGATACGATCAAGAACGACATCATGAAGTTCTCGCATGCCATAGCAGGCTTTGCTGCCACGGTGCAGGCTTTAACGCCGGCGTCCAATATCTTTGGCGACAATGATAACGCCGATACAAATGCTCCTCATAAGATCCCAACAGTCCACGAGTCTGTTGTCATGGCGCGCCGCATCCTTGCTCTTACCAAGCTTGCGACACTCTCGACCGTCTTCCCTTCTGGACGATCTAATATGGAACTCGAGACCGACAGTAATGGACTTGAGGGTGTCCCCATCGGAATGATGGATTATGTGGCGGACTGTGAGGATGAAGGTAACCCTACCATTCTCGAGATCAAGATCGCAACAACGTTTAGAAACGTTCGGGCTGGATCAAATCTTACCCTCTCCATGAACTGGGTCCCACCCTATCCGCCCGCTAAGCGCATCTCCCTTCTATCACGACTCTCAGCATATATCCCCTTCCTCCCCAGTCACGATTACAACAGCCGCTTGGAGGAGTCGCTCTCCGTGCCGGACACTGTCCCTTACTCTGCGGCCAACTTGCCACGTTTTGCCCTCTTTGGGTATCTTGAGCCCATCGAGACCACACCGGTATCAGCACTGAAACTTGCGGCATGCTTCACACGCAAACATCAGGACGCCAAGTACTGGTTGCCTGGCAATGTAATCCATGAGAGCGCTTGGGCGCGTCTGGTCGTAACCAAGATCTACTGGGTTGGCGGCTTCGGCGACCGCGCCCGAATCGGCTGGCTGCCCGTTGATGAGTGGAAGAGCGTTACCAGAGATGAATGGGAGAGCATCAAGCTTCCCGGTGAGGAGAGAGGTTGGAGTGAGTGGTCAGTTAATGCTGCAGAGCTGTAGTAGTGACATCGCCTGATCCGAATGGGCGTACTCCTTCCTTTTCCTCTTGTTTACTTTCCGTTGGAGCCGATACAATATTCGGGCGGGAGCATTCTTTTGCATGTGTTTGCTAGGAATATGGGGCTATGCTTAACGGCGGCCGCAATTGTTTACACCGGAGGAGTTGATTTGACATAAGCTGGGGCGGCAATCTGGGAGGGCAGTACAAGCCCCTCTTGCGTAACATTTTGCTTTTCCTTGTGTCCCTTGAGATGACAAATTGTACTAAGGTATCAAGGAGATTCCTTGAACACGGCACGCAGATAACCGAATTCACATTTTGAACAATTTGGAGACATGTTGTCTCACTTGACATGCATTTCTGCTGTACATATGTGCTACGGTTGGACGGGATTGGCAATGAGATACGAGCGTGTTTGTCTCGCGCAGCGCCCACGTTTGGCAAGCCGCGTCGATAGGCTTGGCAGCATGTGGTGCGGCCACCATTTACCACCTCCAATGATCGGGGACTTGGCTCATACACAGCTGTTTGACCTCCGAGCTCGTGACGATCCGTGTCCCATCACAAACAACTCAATGTGTCGCTGTCCCCCTACTTGGCCGTGCACTTGACTGCATTTAAGAGGGACGGCGGACAAAGATGTCATGCCTCTTCTTACCTGGTGCAAGGGAGGGCGATAGTCGTGGGTTGTACGACGTACGGACATACATACACACATACATAAGTACATATGTAGTCGCACGGATTGATCCGGCGGGCCACGGAAGATCCGATACCCTGCGTTACCCGTGAGTTCTTATTAGGTGCATGTATGTACGTACTGTAGACTGGGAACTGCATGTTTGTGGGGAAAACATGCGTCAATATTGTATGAGAAACGCGGGATGAGCTAGTGTAGCCTAGGTATTGTTGATAGCATATCTGAATCCAACAAGCCATCGGAATCTCAGTCTACTGTGAAGATGCAGTTATTCCGCCGGTCTTTGCATATCATATCAAGGTGTCTCAGGAAACCTCAGCCGTGCATGATTCTCATGGTACCGTTTCGCACAGGGGCACAAGCACTCTGTATGTACAAAGGATCTACAGTACAATACAAAGAGACATGAGAACGGATCAGTGCAACGAATTACGGAACTCTGCATGTGAAATGGCCTTGCTAAGGTGCCTTTCTTTACGGAGCAACATTGCCGCAACACAATGGTCTCCCCCAAAGAGGAAGGTTTATTGCACTGTCTGTTGAAGGTCATTTTAGTCTATCCCTCACTCACTCACAGAATCACTGATTTTTAGACTTTAAAAGTGCTCATACAGCTAACGAGTACCCCTACTGGTCAGTCGGTAGAGGATCTCGGGCCGGGGTTGGATCCCGACGGAAAAGACAGGATGTTCCGTTCCAAGAAGTCGGACCAGCTGGGAGACAAGTTTTGAGAGTCTGGCGGCTGCAAAGTTAGCCGTGATACATGCATGAAGAGGCTTGTTTTGCATGGGACAGCGTTGGATGTGTGCTGATAAGACACTCACCCCCGTATCTACGGGTATCTTCTCCGCATCAACTGGCACACCGCAACGCAAACGCACAACCCTGTCTTGCTGTCAAGCGAAGCGAATGATAGCCAAGCCAAGAGCAGCTGGTATGGGCCAACAGCAGCACAATATTGAAGTTGAACCCATGATCCGCGCAACAGAGTCCCCCTCTCAGTCCTGAGGCAAAAGAGGCTCGTCCAATCATCCCAGCGAATAGACTTATTCAATTTCCCTTTAAGTTTGGCCACAGTCATCAAGTCGCTGGCGAGGGGTATCTACCGTTCGCGAAGCGACACAGCCATCGGGGCTTGCGAGTGGCTTACCGCAGGCATCTCGCTGTTTGTCAGCGCCGATGTGGTGTTGATTCCCTCCCCGGAAGCACAAGTCCCAACGCCCATGTCGCCAGGAAAAGAGAAACAAGGGCCAGCCAAGGGGGAGTTGTTTTGGTGGGGACACAGGCCACGGCTTGGCCGCTGATGCTCTTAGATGGAGGTTCTGGATGGGGAACTATCGGTCGATTATTTACAATGGCTTGGCTTGGGGGTTGAACTAAGTGAATGGTGACGGTTGGTGATTGACATAAGAATGTCCCATTCGCTTAGGCGTTGGCTTGAGAGGGGGGAGCTGAAAGCTGTTGGAAAGGTGATATGCCATCGAATGAAGCACTCTCGTCCGGCTGAATGCCGTCATGGGAAGCACCTCGAGAAATGATGGCTGGATGGCCTTTTTTACTCGGTTGGTGAATAATGGCTGACATTCATTCTACTGATATGGAACAAGCTTTTGAGAGAAAGAAACTCGTTATTGTGCTCAGGTCAAGCACACTGTATTTACTTACTTGCTCGCATGAGTATTTCTGGATGCAAACTTGATAATATTTCACCAGAGTCAAACGACACCTGAGGCCTCTCATCAGTCACCCCAATAGATAACGCACATTCCACGAGGCAAATGCTTCTACGAGATCTTAAGTTGTGTGATTGTGTGCCTCCAAGCGGGGTTGATGGCTTTTGGCTGGGGGTGCCGTAATGTTATTTGATCGCCAAGCAGGTAGGTAGCCAACTGTAACCCCTGAATAACACGACAACGTTATGCACTCTGATGTGACCTCAACGCTTTCACCTCAAACCGCCCGTCAATCTCAATCCTTTCAAGCAATTCAGCCGCTTATCCCTTGGAGAGTCAACACGTAGCACTGCACGGATAGAGGGTTGCTTATGATTCAGGAATTCTCAGTGATTAGCATAGGTAATATCGTAAACCCGCCACGAGTCATCTCTCGCGTTGTATCGCCACTTGACGCTCAGTGTCTCCCCAATCGATCTTGTCCCAAATCTCAAGACTCGCGCTGTAATAAGGCTCATGTAATGGAATTGATTCACCAGTCCCAAACCCCGTCGGTCCCTATCCGCAGCCATAGCCGTAGTCTAAAAGCCCGTAGCTCGGGTCGGGCCCGCACGGGCAGTCTCGAGAATCAAGAGACAACCGACGAACAATACCTACCCTACCTTAGGGGAGGAAAGAAAACTCAGGATCTTGACCCTAAGCGATAAAAATAGTTAGGGAAATCTAGCCCAAGTTTATGACATTTTTTGCCAAGTTTATTTTGACACCCTATACCAAGGTCTGATGTTTTCTTGCTCCCTGAGG
>JAAOAN010001000.1:0-18409 GCA_013396205.1 Fusarium mundagurra
AAATTGAGGATCCTCACCCACGACACGGACACATTGGAGTTTATTGTCTACACTGGATACGTAACAAAGGAATTTTTGGAAAAATTCCACGACCCGTTCAAGGCGCCGCTCGACGATGACGATGCTGCCGTTTCAGGCCTCAAGATCGAATACACAAGGGTTCCCATTTGGCCGATTCTAGGCCTACGAGAGAGACTTGGCAAAGCCTTAGGCCAGGAAGTTGTTGGTGCTTTTAATCCAGGAGAGATAGAAACATGGGAGAAAGAACCCGGGGAATAGGGCAGCGAGAAGCGCAAGTGAGAGGTCCTCCGAGAAGTAATTAACAGTAACTTCGAGGAGGAGTTTGATGACGAACCGGAAAGGGTGTCAAAGAAGTACTGCCTGAACTGGAGTACACCGGCCGGTGTACTCATCTGAGAGCTAGAAGTTGTGAATGCATAGAATGAACAGGGCTGAACGCCAAAGGATAATGGTTTGGTGGTGTACTATAGCGGCTGGCAGCACTGCATTCTCCACTTTGAGTCGCTCCGGAAAAGCAAACTTCCATTTAACAATCTTTGTGTAGAGTTCCAGGGCTCTCTCTATGTTGCGACGAGGAGCAACACCATCCTCTAACGGTATAAGGAACTCGAGAATTTGTTCCGTGATCTCTGCAAGGTTACATTCCGCGGCAAAGATCTCCCTCTTTAATGACTTCTGAGGCACTACTGAAACGGGGTAGGGAAATCACTAGTAATTAGGGCTATCTTTTTTACATAATGGCAATGTAGCTTTGTCATGCCACGTCTTTAATCTATTCGGTTTCTTAATAACAAGACGGCGACAAAGGCCATGCATTAGCTTCCTGTAATATAGGTTAAACACGCTGTCTAAACCTAACCGGAAATTGAAGTATACCAATCCCAAACATAGAATCCCCATGAAATCCATGACAAGGCGTGGGCCTCTCTGCGCTGGCGTGCTCCAGCGATAGCGGCGTCAGTGGAACGCCGCACATTGTCCAGTCTAAGCTCCAAGTATCTCGCTTGCATATGACTATGGTAACTCAATGCTGTCTCCCCATTGCCCAGAGCTGCCTCATAGGTGTTCATTAATGCCAGACCCTGCGCTACTGCTAAAGATGGGCTGGTATCTTCTAAAGGCAATAGCCTTGCCGCTTCTCTGGCAAAAGCCTGGCCTCGGGTGTTTGGATCGTTCGACAGGAGAAAGGTCGCCTGGTTTGTCGTGTACACCTAAAATTCTCGTCAGCCAGCACTTCACGGGTGGCTATATTGGGACACTGACACAGCTGACAGCTAGAAGTGCGTTAACAAGAAATGGAGAGCAGAAACGCAGCTCATTAGGCTGGTTTGACGTGTTAGGATTCAGGGTTTTCAGGTCCTCTTCGAACATAGTCCGGTCAATAACTCGGTTACCAATCATATCCCATGTCCAGAATAGCAGCAATATATAACTCAAAAGTATATCGTCATTGGAGACTGTTATCTATCTTGAAAGTAGAAGGGTATATCCTAGTAAGTCAATAAATACACTGTTCTTAGTGTATCTATATTGCGTGTCTCGCTAAGTCTTTTTAAATATATAGTCAGGATATTTATATCTAAAACAATGCATTAAGTTAAATACCTCAGTAAAGTCTAGCTGTAGATAAATGTTAAACTGACTATAAAGTAAGCCTAGTGTATAAAGGGTTATAATAGATAAATCATTGCTTACTCCTTAGATAGTTTACTTGTAAACTAATAAAGCCAGGACTGCTAGTTGCAGTATTCCTAGCTATAGGATTTAAAGGTATAGTGCCTAGATTTATTAATAGCGGAGCGTAGGATGCTATAGGAGAAGTTAGCTGAAGGAGTAGGCCCCCTTCTTGAAAGTTCTTAGTTATAGATTTGATATCCTTGCTAGCCTAGATCTAGCAAAGTATCTCTTATGCTTTCTCTGGTTGCCACGTCTGGAGCGAGTCGTATAGATTTTTATGGTAAACTATTCACTCCTTAAGCAGATCATTTTTTTACTATATAGCAGCTGCCTAAAGTTTATCTAAAGAAGCAGTATATTAACATTTCTGTCTGGCCATGAAGTATATATAACATTTAGGGCGCTTTTCATTGCACTATAATGTCTTTTTTAGTTTATTACTCTTTGACTTTATAAAATTGACTGTAAATAGAACCTTAGCCTTGCGTTGCCTGCAACTCTTGCAGGCTCTCTTAATAACTGAATGCTTATAAATTGCAAGTCTTGGTAATAGGGCCTTAGGGGGGACCTCCGCGCATCAATCCAGGGAGCAATGGGCAATATTAGCTCGCATGTCCTTTAGACATGTTAAAGGCAATTAACATAGAGACTGATGTTCAAAAAAGGGACAAAACGAGGATTAATAAGAATAATGCGACAAGGCATTGAAATCAGCAGCTCACAATACGCAATAACCTAACTGTAAGCAAGGGAAAACACTTCTTTTTATACAGAAGGAATCTAAATTGATAACAGTGGAAATGATGCATTAGCGACGTCATGTCTGCCCTAGCTATTGTTAACATAGACCTGCCCTCTAGGTACTAGCGCAGATAATAGTTAATAATAAGGCATCAGAGGGTAAAGAATCTTTAGAAACCTTTTAAATATTTCTATTTATCTTCTTTATAACTGTTAGAAGACCTATTAGCCGCTTCGCGGATGTCTGGCGTTGCAAACCCCGCTTCAGATGTTATCCATCGTCATGGGACGCGACCTGGAGGCTCGGGGCGGGGATATCATCGTCCCCTGCATAAAATAACCAGGACGGCAAAGGCATTGGAATCTGAGCAGCAAAAAGGCGATATGGAATGGCAGGAGGAGGACGAGGAGGAGGGCAGTGATGGAGTGCTGAGTTATACACAAATTCAGAAAAAGAGTGACGCCGAAGGTAGCTGGCAGCACGATCGAAGCAGCCCAGGGCCTGAAACAGTTCTAAAAAAAAGACCAAGAAGATAGAGGTAATGAAGGCAGAGTTTCAGCCTGAGTTTACCAAGCTTAGCGATCGCATGGCTAAGGAAGTTATGAGGACTACAGCCCAGGTGACAAAAGAGTTAATGCAAGTCCGAGAGCAGCTTACCGAGGTTCGCAGCGAGCTGGATTTACTACAATGGCATTCACGGGTAGGTCAGGATTTCCACGTCACAGTTTAATAACTACATATCAGACAGCTCCATAGAGTCCATCATGGTCTCCTCTCCTTAATCAGCAGACGGTATGCAGCGTCGGAGAGTCCTACTTTCCCTGCCACTTCCATTCCATTGATGCTCTCTTCTATCATCAGATATATAACGTCCTCTAAGGCACTAATGATGGCTTTGATTGCCTCTTTATCCGTATATGCGGTCGCACCCATGTTAAAATGAATGTAGGGTGATGATAAGTGCGGGGTCTGAAATTGGTTAGGAAACAAGCTGAGTCTAACTTGTGAAGCCTGGATGAGGATGGATATTATGGAGGATATGTGACGGGCTTATATGGGCCAATGTGTAAGGCAGGAGTGGTGAAAACCACTTTAGAACGTCCTCTGATGTCTGCTTTTTTGAGAGGGAATTCTGAAGGTGGTTTTCAGTTTCTAGCCTCAGCGCTTACCAGCGAATCTGGCAGCCTTCTAATCCCTGTTTCTTGCTTCCTACTTAACGGTGCGTGCCATCGTAGATGCCCAAAACGCGGATATGCATGGTACTCCATGGATGGGGGCAATTATAGAGATATTCTAGTCTAACGATTGGGAAAATATACTAGATGTGTTTTTATACCTGTTAATGCCGCTGGGAAGTTGGCCCTAGGACTCGTGCATATCTTCGAATAACGTGGAGTGGGATTCGAACCACCGAGCTGCAGAGAATTTCGTTTGAAGAATTCATGAGCAGGTGACTCGCGAAGGAGGTGAGGGTGGGGGCCTCGAGAACCAGACAAATGGCGCTCGCTCCTTGATTGCTGGCAAAATAAGTCTGGACTTCTCGCCAAATCAATAATCCGCTCCAGCGCAAGCCAAATATCCAACAATCAACAATAACATTCATGGGTGTAATCCAATAATGTCGCAACCAGATCAGCTATGAACCAAGATGAAGACTCGATATCGATATCAACATCAACATCAACCATGGCCATACTCAGTACTACTCCGTCCGACAAGTCAAGCTCTCTCCTCCCCCCATCCCCGCCCGCAACAGCAGAACGCCCCGTGAAGGATACCGACGGCGACGATAGCGACCACCGACTCCCCGACCCTCTTCAAAGACACAAAATTTTGTAGACTGACACGCGAGACGTACCGTAATCTGCAGTGCATCGCTTTTCTCCCTTTTTGCTAAACTCGTAGACTCTTACAATTTTATGAGATAGACAACGACAACCGAGAGAGAGTGCGGAGGTTCGGGCTGTTAGGATTGACTAGTTTTGGGGAGTTTATGAAATTGGCGACCAGCTGACTCCATCCTGTCGATGAGAAGAACGGTGAGTGGGGTACGCCACGATGTTAACCCGCTGGCTAGCAAGGGCGTCTGACTCCTCGAGGCCATTATAAACTAGAACTAAAGCCAATTTGGGCCTAATTGGGCCCAAGCTGGCGAGAACCCCACCCTCTCAAGAATGGCTTGTGGCTGAAATGATGGAATCATGGCGGAAAAGTGGTCTGATTTTAAAATGATTGCGGGGCCCAGAATACGTGGGCCTCGCAATTGTAGCTTGACTCAGCGTTGCGGCACTAGCAAGAGCCCTCTTTTTATTTCCGCGATAATGCCTTATCTGTTATGGTCTTAAGTGGAGTTGGCTTAAGATATCATTCAAGATATCGCATTGCTCTCGTGGAGCCATGAGAATGGGACATGATGTAAGTGTATATATCTGGGCCTTCTCCAGCCTGGGCAGCAGTCACCAAAGTGCACCATTAAGACTACGCTTTATTGTTGAGTTTGCGTTCTGGAAGGTCTGCTGTGTGCAAATAGGCCGCAAACGTGATGCCCCAAACGGCGGTAAGCGATAAAAACGAATCGGACGCTCAGGCGGAGATCCTGTTCCGGGATGCTTTCCATTCTCTGGTGGGATCTCAGACCTGAGGCATTAATATATTGATGACGTGCCTAACAAGTCGCCCGGTTAACCGAGTTAGGCTCGCGGAGCGCTACGATTTCGCGGACCCGGGCTCTTGGATCCCCAGGGTCCTCCGCCTTTTTTCCACACCCCCACCAACCAGTACGTCCACAGTGGCAAGTGACCTACGCCGTCTCTACTTCTGGCGACGTTCGGCATGCCCCCTCGACCTCACATCGGTCCCGTACTCGTACGTTCTTCAGGCACCGCGCACGATACTCCGACCGGAGCGGCACGGCCGTTTGTATCATTAATCGCCGCATACGACTATCGTAGCCTGACGATGGGCATACTCGGAATTCTTGCGACATCGACAATTAAGCAGTCCTATTAGGGTCTTGCTCCACTTCCCATATGCTTACGGGGCTAAGATGCCTTCAAATCAAAGCAGTTCACATAGAACCCCGCCACCAACTGATCATTCTCTCCATCTCAATTCCCTCAGCGGCAGTCATGAGACGGGGCCAAGTGACCGACCAGAATGGTATAACGACTTGAGCCAGAACGCGACCGCTAACAACAATGCCATAGACGGTATGCACTACCTCTAGCGGACTCTTAGTAGATTAGAAGAAACTAATGCAAAGCTATAGTTAATATCCCCTTCTTCTAGAAAGAATCTGATTCTTGGAAGTTAGAGAAGCCATACTTACATACTTAATGCCAGGCTGCCTTTCCTATGCCCATTATAGCGCACAGCAGTAGCGTTGATGACTATTAGAGCGTCATTGATGACCTAATGCTTAAGATTTAATAACTTAGGAAGGAACTTAAGTACTATAAGCAATTAGGCCTGGCTACACTCTATAAAGATAAGCTATTTAAGATTAAGGTTTATAGGCTGCCTTAAAAGAAAAAGAGAGAACTTAAGGCTATATTAAGAGACTTTGCTACTGATCTTAATGGCCTTATAGAGGTATTATTATTATAAAAAAGGAGAAAGATATCTCCCCTTAACTGCGATTATATATACTTTAAATCTGGAATTTAGCGTAAACATGCCCTTTCCTCTCTAGGTTCTAACCTTAGGCTAGCTAACTCTGCTTACGCCTCTATATTAGCCGGTGCCAAGTCTTTAAGGATGCCTTTAAACCTCCTTATCTTGACTTTAATTAAATTATTAAAGGGTAAGATTAAAGATTATTTAAGAGATATTCCTGATAGCCTGTACTTACAACATATAATTATGATAGATAAAAAGCAGAAAAGTCTTATTATTTATTGTCTTAAATAGCTCTTTATAGGCAGAAGTAACAGTGCTAATATCTTAAAGATGCTGCCTATATAACCAGGTAGTAGCTTTATTATGGCGCAGGTTATATTAAATGCATAGGTAGTAGACCTATTATCTGCCTATAAACCACCTACTTATGGAACTAAGCCTATCTAGAAAGTAAGAATCCTCCCTCTAGAATAACAATCTCGCCTATGGGAAAATCAGTGTCATTTAAGTGACCATGGGTTGGCTTCTGATCTTAATAAGGATAACATAGAGACAGGAGACAATAATAAAGGCTTAGTCGCTAGTACTAAGCCATTTTCCCCACTCCTGCTTCTGCTAAAACAGTGACTAATGTAACCTTATAATTTAGACCCTAATTATGCTTAAAATCTGTCTAAGAATATAAACTATATCTAGCATTTAGACCTACTACTGCCTGACTTATTACCTAAACAGTAGAGTATCCAGGACATCTACCTAGACACTAAAGGCTAGGTATTATTAAACCTGCTATATAACTTAGCCTAACTCTACTTAATTAATATAACACTAGACCTTGTTTACTTGGCTATCTTAGAAATCAGCACTAAATTGCAGTTATCTCCTAATGGCTATAAAATTCAATGGCGAGGCAGATCTAAAGATATTAAGTTCAGTAGCCACAGCTCTAGCTATAACTCTGAAGAAATTCTGTCTGCCAATGATATTGATAGTTCGGAAAAGAAACAAGAGCGTCCGAAGACTAGCCCTTTCACTAGTACTAAATCCCAATTTGGCGGCTTAAGTAAGGATCCGCTTAACTTTAAGTCACGGCTTTATGCTTAAGTTAAAAGTTTTCATTACAAGCCACTATTTACTTAGCAGAATTCATCAGGTAGGCACACTTTACCAGGTGCGTCGGTTTACTTATCTATAGCCATAGATAACAATAACCCTGGCAGGTCAGGCTTTAGCTTGAATTACTTTAAAGGGTTAGCTAGTAAATGGCAATACCACAAAGGTGCTATTACATACTATAGCGGCGCACCTTTTTGCACTAATTTATTGGGTGATCTAGCTGACCTATTACCAACCACTCGCATGCCCTTAAGCGCCCAAAACAGAAGGGATTCTTAGCAACTACCAAATTTCGCTCAGTCTCCTCAACGAACAACATCTAGGTCCTTCATTAACTACAGGCCATTGACAGATAGATGCCAAGACCTGCATCAGCAGATTTTAGCCATGGGCAGGGATAATAATAAAGTTTAGGGCCTAATAAATAATAATAGGGAATAAAGTAGCAATATTAAGCTAGATTTAATTTAGAATGATGCTTAGTAAGATATAGGTTAGCAGCCCTTGGTACTCTGTGGACTTGGTGGTATTCTCTCCTATAATTACTTTATAGTAGTTATTAATATGAAGTGGCTAAAGTAAGATGTTTTCCTATAGGCTTCTGAACTTTAGACTAGGAGGTTAAATGAAAGTATAGAAAGGACTATTTGTCATTACATAGCGATGTTAACTTCTTGTCCCGTTCTAAGCGGTTTAGAAGCAAAAGCAATTAAAGCACCACTGCCTATTAAGATTAAGTATTTATTATGGCATATAAAAAGACTAATACTAGTTTTACTGCTATGCCTTGCTAATATCTTTCTGCCATTTAGCATTAATAATTTTATATCTGATAAAAATAATAATCTATCTATAGATATAGATAACACTGGATTATTAGAGGAGTATATAGGCTAATAGATGATTTCATGCCATTCTAGTAGCTACTATAATAGTGTTAATATTAGCACTAGCGTTAATACTAATAAAGTTCTAGATAGATTATCTTAAGATATAGAATATATACTCTATTAATTGAAAAACTGTAATGAAGACCTTGCCTAACTGTATTTAGGAGGCCGCCGCTATATTAAACCAGAAAGCCACTGCAGGCATTGCCTATTAAGATAATGATAGCCCTGTTGCCTATCACTAGAGTAGTAGAGAGTGAATATAATAGTAGTTACCAGGACAGTTCCTAAATAACTTATAATGTTTCTAGGAGATATAATTGCAGTATAAATATTTCAAGGATAAATGTACCCTCTAGATTAATTAATACCTTATGTGTCTACTATTCTAGTTATCGCTTTATCTTCTGTATGAACGTGATGCTAACGATATAGGGCATAGTAAAAAATTCATGCCTTTGCGGTAATAATAGGTGGGATCACGCTATTCCTGGCTATGCTTGATGTTTTTGCCCCTAAAACCTCCAAGATTATTGGGGTTCTAGCCCCACATAAACCCAACAGTGTAGAGGAAATCTTCTCGGAGCGCCGCTAAACCTAGTTGCTGACAGTGAATTTAGATGAAATTGAGAAATACATAAAACATTGCTGTATTATGGGATATGGTGCACTCGGAATATTGTTGGCGGGTGATCTTATTTGGATTGAGCGCTCCCTAGGAGTCACGAGCTTGTCTTCTCATTAAACAGGTCTAGGCTTGACTCCGGTATTTGTATGACATAAAGCCCATTAAAACCGGAGGGTAACCTCTGGCGTTACTAGCTACGTAGCCTTTATTAGATATTGCCCCGCTGGATCAGGCCTCTCTCTTGAATAATAAGATCTTGCCTTAAGGGGTAACACTACTTCACTCTGCAGAGCAAAATTATATTAAGATTACTTATAATATCTTTCCTTAGTATATAGAAAGCCTTAGTATACCTCCAATCCTATCCAGGCTTCTTATATTAAGTAAATACTAGCCACTGCTTCCTAACCCTACACTAGCTTTAAGTTTAATTAAAGATGCCTCCAGCTCTTAGTCTCAGTCTTTGCTTTTAGGCCTTATTAAGATCCCCTAAGTAGGAACTTACATAGCCTGTGAATCCTGTTAAAGGAAGAAAATATATATAAGACCTCTCTAAATGTAGTTATTAATTTTATATAAGAATTATATAACTTAATATAAGTATAGTGTATTAGTAGCAGGCCTATATATAGGCACTATATTAAAATTACTATAGATTGCATTTACTGCATTAATAAGGAGGAAAAGAGTATACTAGCTCTGGAAAGGCATAATAGTAAGTTAATAACTAAGTTGGAATAGCTATATAAGCTATATAGTATGATATACTTACGGTTAATTAAGGAGGCATAAGAGATCTTTAATTATATAAGGATAAATAGTGACCCTATTAAGGTCTTGTAGATGGTTAAGGCCTTAGAACTATTGCTATAAGGGTCTTTGCCTAAAGAGATATATATTAAGGTATAGGCTGGGCAGGAATGAACTTCTAAGTAAGGCGAAACACTTTATTATGACTAAGAACCAGACCTATAGAAGATATTTACACCCTTATTCGAGTTTGAAAGAGCACCGGGGTGCAATATTAACCCAGAAAGCTTTTCGTAGTGTTATACATGAGCGGTAATAATAAGGCTGAGCTTTAAATACCGCTAAGTATACAAAGCGCCTAGACGCCACTTCTACAATACTCTGGCTGCAGAACTTAGAGCCAAGATTGTAGAAATAGGAAGCCATAAGACTGCTAAGCTTAGCGAATTACTAGACTGCCAAAACTAGAATAATCCTAAAGGTTACTGATTTTACCGGTAAAGTCGAACAAATAATATGACTTTCTGAAAGGTTCATGCGAATAAACCCTTAATATATCTTTTATTGATCCTCTGAACTTGTTCATATGCTTAGCTTGCTAGACTCAGAACCAAGTATAGAAGAATTGGCCAAGTATGACTTTTTGGAAAAGGGGGAGGAAAGAAGAGTTAAAATCACTTGTATTTTTTACTCTAATTACTGCATATCGCAGTAGATCTTAAATTGGACTGAAACTAAATGGCCTCTTTATATTACTATGAAATTTTCTTGAATATTTATCCTTCCGTTTACTGGTTCAGAAGGACGTGTCATATTCAGAGCCCGTCTATTATTATCGTGCAGCGGAAGAGCCGAGTGGAACACTAGGATAGTGAGTGAAAGTCTTAATTGACCCCCCATATCACCCTACGTCTTAAGTCCTTGTATTCTCTTAAACCTGACGTCCTTTGGCATGCTAAGAAGCGACCGCTGCACCATCAATAAACCACAGAGTGCATCCCTTCCTGGGACAGATTACGGGATCGTTGAGTTCTTATACTTAACTGGCTAATCTCGTAGGTGCCTCTGGGTTGATGATTGTGCGCACTGGACTGGAGTTGGAGGGCTATGGTTTCAGACACCCATGTCTGTGTGGATGGGACTTTTGGATGTTCAAGTGAGGAGGGTGAGGCGAACCTGAGCCACCATCCATAAAGCGGCGATGTTTTGTGGTCGATATTCTTTTTCTCAACCAACCACATCATCTAGTCAAAAGTCATGAGTCTCCCATCTGGTCCTATCTAGCCTAGCCATCCTTACCCCTGTATATCAAGCCCAAAATTGAGCTACCAGATTCCTCACGAACCGTCAACTTTGCAAACCGACGTATCCAATCATCATAGAGGCTGCGTGAACAAGCCTCAAGTACTGGGCTTTATAATTTTCTTCGGATTCCGACAGCCGCGGGACTGACATTGCCGGCGTGATCGTTTTCATTCTGCTCGTGAATCGAGGAGTGTATGAAAGGGTTCGACGAAGTTTGCAAGTATGAGGGCATTAGGGGTGAGTAAAGAAACTAATAGCGACATCTGGTTTCGGGTTCCAGATGAACTTGAAGAAGGAGATCGGCTGTGCTGAGTTGATGTGCAATAGTCTCGGCATCGGCACCAGCTCGAATGCGACGGACAATCTCTTGGACTTCGGCCTCTGGCCGAGCCTGTATAGCACGATAGACAACGGCAGCAGGATGCGACACTTGAAGCGCTTCTAACCTCTCTCTGAAATTGCCCTCAGGTGTTTTCCGGTAAACACAATCGACGTGCTTTGCTCGACACGTAGAACATGTCGGCCGAGCACCGTTGCACTATGCAAACCATTCAGCCCACGTTTAAATGAACCCCCAAGAGAAGGGCTACTTCCCCAAGCTTAAGGAATGGAGTTTGGTAGTAGCACACCCTGATTTTCCGTTGTCGACAGGACTCGCACGCTAAAGATGTAGAAACTCTTCTTCGTGTTAAGGGAGCTGTTCGATGCCCGGCATGGGTCCCTGCCGGATGAGGGCGCGGAGCTGGGAGCAAAGGTCGGAGATTAGTCCCCTGACTTGATTCGTGTTTTGATAAGGTCGAGGAATCTGAGAAATTGGAAGTTCTGTTTGACATTATATTTGACGTTCTTAGTGAAGGTTGCGGCATTGAAATATATGCAAGGCTCCAGTCTCCAGCTATTAACTGAAATGATAACCTAGCCTTTAGCTAGACCCTCAAAGAAGCTTACGGGTAAAAGCCAACATGTAATTGCCCACTATGCTATCATGATCAGATAAATGCCGCCCCTTGCAGCGGCTGTTTCCTCGACAAGAATGATGTCATGGTGGTGAAAGGATGATCTTTTGCACACGTTTTTACGCCATTGATGGATAAATCAGAGTGACGTGCTTTATCTGCCTCAACTGGTAAGCCCATGACGTAACCTTTGTTTTTCTTAATTTTGAGCCAATCACAGTCGGTAAAGACCCCAAGCCGGCTGATTTAGAGTAGGAAAAACCACGCACAGAGCACTCGACCTGGGACCCTATCAATATTGATACCAAGTTGATGTAATAAAAATACCTTACCCAGTCACTATGATAAGGACGTGACATACTTTCAATGTCAAAAGAGCTAACTATATTCTCTCTTTCTTTCTCCCCCTCCCCTATCCTGGAAGCTAAAATTGGACCAATGGAGTCCATGTTTGGAACCTATGTTATATATGGCCCTTGAAGCAAAATTTTAATCATCATAACGCCCCTCTTTTTGTAGTGGCTTTGTTTCTTAATCCCAATCCCATTCCCCATTATTAATCATTAGTAGTCGCAAGAAAGATTTTTTACATTATTTTACGTGCCTGAGCCCTTCCAGTACGCAACCTGCACCATCCCTCCCTTCGACAGCGAGATTGTACTCAGAGGTTAGCTACCAGCAAAATCGACCCAAACCTCTCTGTATACCGGCCCGCAGAGAAAGCTATCTTTTATTATTAAACATCGGCTTATATCAAGTAAGCAAGCACCCATAATGACCAACGAGGAGCGCGACATTAGCCAGCTAGCGGGACTGGATTCTTATGGGGAGCAATATTCCAAGAACTGGGCACTGAATGCTGAGCGATCTCGACTAGAAGCGGAAATAGCTCATCTAAACTACCTTCTTGTAGCTCACAGGGACTGTTGCGGCGCTTCGCAGGTCTGCACGCACTCCATGCACCTAGGGCCGCCTCAGAACACACCAGTAAGCGAGGCCTCTTCCCGTTAAGACTGCAAAACTTACTGAACTGCTAGACATGCAATATCGCCAAAAATAGAACAATCCCGAAGGTTACTGATTCTACCGGTAAAATCAAATAAATCATTTTGTGAACTCAGTAAGCAATCGCACCTCAAGGCTATTTCCCCTGGCGCAGCATGCAATTGTTAAACAGCTTATTTCAGCTAGCTGCTAACTAACAAAACCGGCATAAATTCCATCTCCGTATAGTCTATGCAAGAACTCTTCCACACTCAGATTGCCAAATACTTTCAGGGCTAAATTGCCGTTAAGATTAGCCCCCGGTCAAGCGGCCCGTTCCTTGCCCTCAAATCTGGGGCTGGGCCCTGGCGATTGTTACGCCTGCTGCGATTAACGGGTTACCCAACGCATTTGCGACACGCTGTGCCCCATCTCAATGGTACCGGAATGCTTTCATGACGGAGATGGAAGATATGGATTTTAGGAGAAGCCACCTCGCTGTTACCGCCACTTCGAACCCCTTCATAGTCAAGATGGCGCCTCGCTGGTCTGAGAAAGTCGAAACCAAGGTCAAAAGGCTGTTGCAGGTCGCTCCCTAAGAATCCGCCTTGACTCATTCACCACCATCACCTTCGCCGACACCGTTAATTGCGTGTCACGAGGAGCGGCATAGGCAGGGCGAGAGGGCGATAGCATCCCCACCTTTGGCAGTCGCTGCTAGTTTAATTCCTGAATCGGGCAATCGGATTTACTGTTATTTCGGTAGCGAGATTTTGCACAATGCAAGCCGGCCCCGTGACGTAAATAGTGAGGTCATTATCAAGAGGGGTTATGGCCCCTCCACAACGGGCAATCTGCCAAGATTTGCTCCTGGCGACTTCACCTACGTCTGTTTCCCTCATAAGCTAGCGAACAGACGATTTCGCGTCCAGCTCAATTGCGGCTCGTCTGCCACCGACACCAGACACTAAATATCGTCCAGCTTCCTTGAAATTGGACCTCAAATCAACGAAGACGCTACTATAAACAAATCTTATCAATGATTATTCTAAATTTTTAAAAGAAGAACTAAAAAGGTAGGGTATGATTCTTGTAGCTCCTCATTTTACGTCTGCGAGCTATTATGACTAATCAACCTACCAGGCAACTACATTATGGATGAAGGAGGATCTATGGCAGTCGATTCTATAAAAAATAAGCTGGGTGTCGACGTCTCCAATACAGTACCCATTTCCTCCAATCCCTTTTGGGAGCAATGGTGTTCAATGGATCAGCGAGCCCTTCCACAGTCGACGGAAGGGGGGATTTTGGCGAGCGTTTACAGGCAAAGTGAATTCTTGTTTAATGATTCCATACCTACCTCCACAGCCAGATCTCTGGATCACTGGAGTGATCCATACCCTTCCGCCACCTTCACGGCTACAACCTCAGACTTTCAGACGCTATTTCCCCAAACCTCGCACCAGTTACCCATGCCGTCTCCGCCCTTAACGGCTGAAAAGGAGGAGCGCCAGAAGCGGAAGCGTTGCTTAAATAAAGTTTCAGCTCGAAAGTCTAAAAGACAAGATTCCTCTAGAGACAGCAAAGCCAATACAGCAACGGGAGGAGGAGGTACTGGCCGTTCAAACAGACCTTGCAGTATCTATGGCCGCCATGGTAGTGAGCGCTCAGACCAACAGGGCAAAAGCCATAGCCAACATACAAAAGAAAGGAATCGCATTGCGTCCAGCAAATTCCGAACTAAGAAGCGAGAAGATACGCTAAGAGTCCAGTCAGAGGAGCAAGACCTGGAACGAACCAATCACGACCTGTCCAACTGCGTAGCCAACCTGACTCGTGAGGTCCAGGAGCTCAAGATGAAGCTTTTACAACATACTGATTGCGACTGCTCGCTCATCCATGAGTACCTCGCCGCAGAGGCCCAGCGCTACGTTTGTGGACTCATTAAGCAATCGCAGCTCGAGGTTATTTCCCCTGGCGCAGCAAGCAATTAATGTACTACAAGGGGAATAAATATGAAAATGGGGAAGCGAATAGTGATAACCCCGTTATTTTTTGGTTTATTACCCTATTTGTTTTGACGTATATATTCTGAGCACTGGCCGCATATCAACCACCGACAACGAGACCTCCGACTCGCCGTCCAATCCTGAATCTAACCCGTTTCCGGTACATCTCCCTACTCAACGTTCAATTTCAACCTTAGGTCTTTGTGACGAGCGACTAGAAAAACTGGACATAAGTTTCTGGACTACTGGTTCATGGTAGATGCTATTCGTTTAGCCCAATAGTATTACAGCACTCCTTGGCTCGTAAGGTACATCCGACTCATCTCAAGTCCCCCGACCTAGAAGAGCGTGATGATATTAAGTTCTCCCACGATCCTTAAGTTTCGTACAGTAGTGCACTTGCAGGCCCGAGCCGCCTCGTCCGGGGAAACGTTGAGCAAAACGCTGACGGATCTCCGCCCACCCAAGCTGCTCCTCTTCCTTCAGTTGTATGAGGAAGTCATCTTCATCATCTGAATACCTTACCCGTCTTGCTAGAGCTTGCTTAGTTGTTTTTCTCGTCGGGACCGAGCGGGCTGAATCGGGGCTCGCGCTGGTGGCATGCGGATGATTTGTGCAAAGGGGCCACTCAAACTGGAATTGAAACGTAGTCTTGCCATTTTCGGTAATGCGTTTCATTGAAACATTCTCGAGCTGCCATTCCTGAAACTGAGCAAGAAACGTACTGGCATTACAGGAAACAGATCTTGGATGCGATGCTGTTGGACTCAACACGCCGAGTGCTGACGTGTCACGCTCCCTCAATGGGTATGCGACAGTTCTTGTGGATCGCCTCCTTCGACGAGAATCCCGGGCACTGGTGGAGTTACTGTGAACCGATCTGTAAGGAGATCCAGATGCCTTGCGACGTTTGTGCCAATGCTGTTCATCATCGAAGTCTTCTCCAGAACCATTTCCCTGATTTGGTGAAGGGCAATAGTCCTCGTCACGCACGCATTCCGGAATATCGAGGTCATCCCCGCTGCCAGAGCCTTCAGTATCTATGTCTCTGTCCTTATCTTGCATCGTTTCATGTGCATGTGAGGATCTGCGACGAGAACGGCGCCGGGGCGGCAACTCCTGAGATGGGGGAGACAGTGGACACAGTCGGGCTCCAAAGTGCAATCCGGGTTCAGCCTCTGAGGACTCGGACTCAGCATCGCTGGATTCGCAGCTGGTGTGGCCGTAATCTTGCTCGTGTTGTGATTCGGGTGACAGGCTTTTCGCGGGGGATAGAGTGTGGGCTCTAGAAATGGAATCATCGCGCGATGTGCTCGCACACTCTATGCTATCGTGCAACGGCGTGTGAGCCAGATCTCCAGGGTCTGCAGTAATATGACTGTGTGTGTGCATCAAAGGGGACGTGGGAGTACTCTGTGCATCATCACTGGAACGTTCGTCAGAGAGAGCATCGACCATCATGATGTCCGGCTCGCTGGTGGCTCCGGTGACAAGCTGTTGTTCGTCTGACACGCCCCGATGTGGCTGACTCCCAGGGTTAGTAGACGAGACGTCAAAACCGGCATCTGTACATGCCGTCGCATCTCCAGCGGACGTGCGATTCGTCTGATAAGGAGATTGTTGATTCGGTTCAGGATCAACAAGGGAGCCCATATGTGAGTTGTGTGCCCAATCTGGGTCGTCCTCTTCCAGAGCTGAAGATACTGCTGCCGTTGTGTCCATACCGATGGCGGCCTCCGACTCAATTGGACTGTGTTTGGTATTCGTGCTATCTATGAACAGCCTGTTAGGGCTTGCGCCAGAAAGGATTATAGTGTTAAAAAACTTACCGAAATGGTCTGCAATGCTGGTCGTAGGTGTTGTGCATGATTGCGAGTGGTCGAGATCTTGACCCTCATCGTCACCTTCAACTTCCGTATCAGAATCGTCATCAGAAGAAATCCAAATAGCATCGCCTTTGGATTTTCCATCAGCCGACAAGACTGCCTCGTTGTCGCTCAGGGATACAGCGACTGCTCGAGAAGCAGGGGGAGTGAAGCTCTGCAGCAGCGTCTGCTGCCTAGCATCAGAAGTTGTTGAAATCATGTTTGAGTTGCTGTGTGTTTGGAAGTCAAGCGATAAGGCGGTTGCTCTGACAGGATGATGAAGCTGAAAATGGGCAGGAGTTGTCCAGCTTATATGCTCGCAGCTGAACCACACGAGTCCCATTGTCCGAAGGAGCTTAGCCCGGTATGTTACTGCCGTTTCCCCTTTTCTCCAAGTCCAGGTTGAGTTAAATGGAGGCAGAAACGTAACCGCTCTCCTTTATGCCAATCATTCCACTGCCGGGCCACACCGATGCAACTGCGCTGGACACATGAATCCCTCCTCGCTTCCTTTTCTCGCACATCATCAGGGATCCACGTCACTCGCCGGCAAGGCAGGGTTCTCGAGATGCCATATGAAGCAGATCTTGATGGCTGTTGGGCTGTTCACGCAAAATGCGTGATCTCCAGTGGGTCAGACAGCATCAGGGATGGGAGTTCCTGGCAGTATTAGCTCGTCCGTCTGGCCGTGAGGAAGCTCGACGCTGCGCCCGCACATGTTGATCGTCACAGCCGGGAACCTTTTGAACCATTCAGAGAGCTCGAGATGCTGTTATGAACATCTCATGATCCTGCAACAGCGAGAGTAACGGAGGTTGCATGCGTGCAACACCAACAGCTCGCCGTAGTGCGCCCGTCCCTTTCCTCCTTCTCACCCAATCATCCCTTTCGGCATGCTGGTTTGCCCCGTTTCTGAGGCGGCTGAGCCATCCCGACCCACACGGAAACGGGTGAGCCGAGGACTAACAGGAAGTAATCAAGGAACTTCCGCCCAAGCGGCGGGTAGTCTTGGCAACCCCTGAACAGGGAATTGGTGACGGGCCCCGTCGAGCAACCCGTGATCAAACGCTTCACCCGCACTACCCGCTGAAAGAACCAATCGGGGAGCAAGTTCGTGCCAGAGGCCTCTAGTGCAACCCGTATTAGGCTCAGGAGGCGAGTCCGAGATGGCACCATCCTCCATCATGCGGCAGGGGGCATTGATAAGCCACTGCGGCATTTCTGCCATTGGATGGGCGTCTACTGGAGGCCTCACAAGGGAAAACATTGCCGTGAGACGCTCTTCTACTGCCTGAGAAGCATCACACCGCTGTGAGGCGGCCCAACTTGGGGAACGCTCTCTAGACTGTTGCCGTTGTTAGATTCTGAAAGAGGACAGGAAAGGAAGCCGTACAAGATACAGATTAGAGTTAGTAATAACATCAGAGGATAGAATGAAAAACGAATACTAGAACATGTCTCAGTCCCTCCGCAACTAGGCGTTGGGGGCGATGCAAGCGTCGCGATAGTCGGTCAATCCCTCTGGCGAGAGAACTTCGTTCCAAATCAGAACGATGACGTGGCAGGATAGGTGAAGGAGCTAGTCTGAAGGCAGTGATGCTTGCAGAAGAGTCAGAATGGCGGATGCAAAGGGGCAGAGCATGGGAAGAAGCAGAGGTCAAAGATACATGTTGCCAGGGACGGATGAGGTTCTTGTCTTATATACAGGAAGTCACGTGATATGCGACCGGGCGGGTGTGCGGCACGCGCGTCTTGCCTGTTTGGGCGGTGCCGCTAAACCGGAGGCGGCAGCAGCGTGTCCGCGTTTACTTATAATAAAGCTATAAGTATATAAAGAGCTATATTAAT
>JAAOAN010001001.1:0-11787 GCA_013396205.1 Fusarium mundagurra
GTGGGCTGGGGTTGGGGGTTGGGGTGCTGTTGACGGGGGGTGTGGCGAGTCCGACGGCTGGGTTGGGGCTGCTTATTGGGGCGGGGACGGGGCTTGCGCATGGGAGTTGGGTCAAGTTTACGGATGCGTTTACGAAGGATGAGGCTGATGAGATTGTTAGTGAGGCTACGGAGGAGGCGGAGAAGATTGCGAAGGGTTGAGAAGTCTGAGATGAATATGGGACTGGGTATGGAGGAGGGGAAGGGTTATACGACGGTTAGGTTATTCAGATTGCATGTGGGTTGCATATGGGACAAGGTTACTACTTCTAGCTATCAATTTCATTCTTTCGTTTATCCATCATTGTCTCTTCTTTAAGCCAGTTACTTATAAGTTATAGTATCAGCATCAGCCCTATCAGTGTTACCAACGCATGCCAAATGTCACATAACAATGTACGGAGTAACAAGCAAGGTCCCATTCAAACCTTTCACTCTGCATGCTAATTCCTCGGACAAATCCCGTCCCAGTCCATTCCATCGGTACCCAAATCCGCATGAGCGGAATCACCACTGCCAAGGCCCTTCACCCAATTCCATCCTAGCTCCAACCCTCGTAACTCACACTAAAAAAAACCAAACCCATCATCAGCCCATTTCTCAGTGGAACCCCCCAACCCACCGACCAATCTCTGACACGATCAGATAAGATCTCAACAGCCTGATAATCAGCACCCCAGCACTTTATCATCTCGCCAACCGCGGACAATCCTCAAAACGGTCTAACTCAAAGTTAAAAGTCGTATTTACGTACTTAGCGTGTAATGGGATTTGTCATGCATGCTTAAAAGCAAGGTTAATTCGAAGAAAGGGTTCACGCCAAGACTCGCTATCAATCAGCTTTCTTTACTCTTAAGAGAAAGGATCATCGTGATGCGTGAGTGGATTAGGAAATAAGTGCCGTGAGTTTGAGGGGATTGTTTTCACACAAAAGGCGCCGTCTTCCCAGAATTTTGAGCGAAATTTATCACTCTGTACTTTTGATCGCTGACTCTGATTTCTGCAAGTCGGTTACAATGGCAGATACGACAGAGCGAAAGAGTGGAGAGGTCGTGGAGGAGGAGATCTCGAGACCTGGTTCTACAAATGAGGCTTTTAGAAAGCTGTGGACCAAACGGACCCTTGGTTTCGCCATTGGATGGTAAATTTGACTGTTGCTCTGCTGGGATTTGGTGAGGCTAATTTGGGCAGTATTCTTGTCATGTTCTTCTTTATGAACTTGACGGTTTATACGGGTAACGTCTACGAGCCCTATGCGACGAGTCATTTCAAGGCGCATTCTCTTCTGGCTACTGGTGCTATTGTCAATGGTCTTGTGCGCATCGTGTCGTATCCCCTGCTTGCTAAGCTTGCCAATGTAAGACTTTGTTATAGTTGGTGGATTGGAGTATCGCTAATTGGGGTGCAGTATTTTGGTCGGCCACAGAGCTTTGCTGGTGCTGCTGTTTGCATGGCTATTGGCAACGCTATGTACGCAGGTTGTAACAACGTCGACACTTTCTTGGTACGCACCCTCCCCAAAACACCCGTCCTCTGCTAACAAAAACAAGGCAGGTGGAATATTCGACGTCTTTGGCGATACATGGTGGAACATCATCCAGCAGATCTTCGTCGCAGACATTACAACCCTCGTCAACCGCGGTATAATCTTCACCCTACCCGAATCTCTCTCTGCCATCCCAACCCTCTACGGCGGAACATATCTCGGTGAACACATGCTCCTACACTCAAGCTGGAGATGGGGTTATGGCATGTGGGCTATCATTCTCCCCGTCACTGCTATCCCCACGATTGGTATCATGATCTGGATGAACCGTCGTGCTAAGCGTATTGGTCTAATCACCGAGAAAATCTCGTTCATGCATGGCGCTGAGCCTGGTGTTGTTGGCAAGATTAAGCATGTTGCTACGCAGCTTGACCTTGTTGGTGCTCTTCTCCTCATTGGTGGTCTTGCTATGACGCTGTTGCCGATGACGATTGCGGGAAGGAATAATACCGATCGATGGAGTCGACCTTCGTCTATAGTTCTCATCATCGTTGGTGTTTTGACCTTTATCGCGTTTCTAGTCTGGGACGGGAGATTCGCGTCAAACCCGATTATTCCTTACCGAACTATTCGCGAGCGCAACGTCATCGTCGCATGCGCATCGTGTATCATCATAGCCATGGCTGATAGCATCTACCGACCCTTCCTCTCAAGTTTCCTTCAAGTTGCAGGGCATTACTCACCCGGCGCCGCAACACGCGTCGACAACGCTCAGCGCGTGGCGTACAACATTGGTGCACTTGTCGCTGGTCTTTCCCTCAAGTTCGCCAAGAACACAAAGCCCTTCATCATGCTCGGCGTTGTCCTCATCATTCTCGCCTGTGGTCTTCCCATCTACCTCACCAACATCTCCGGTACCCATATCGCCAGCGAAGCCGCTTTCATCACCTCCAAGTCCCTTCTCGGAGTTGGCCGTGGCTTCACCCAGGTCCCCCTCCAAGTCTCGCTGCAAGCCGTCCTCGAAAACGAGCAAGTTGGCATCGCAACAGCCGTCTTCCTGTCATCCCTCGGCTTCGGCTCAAATCTTGGCGTCACTATCAGCGGCGCCATCTGGAACTCCGTGCTTCCGCGAAAACTGAACTCGTACTTTGGTAAAGAGGAAGGTGGCAAGATCTTTGGTTCTATCGTTGTTGCGCGTGCGTACGAGGTTGGAACTGCTGATAGGAATGCCGTGGATGAGTGCTACCGTGAAACTCAGCAGACTCTCGCTATTGGATCCGTCTGCGTGTCGGGTCTTCTTTTGGTTATGGTCTATCTGGTTCGTAACGTTAAGTTGGGAGCTGAGGATGAGAAGAGGGCGGCACAGGCTGATAAGGAGCTTGAGTGGGCTATTAAGCAAAAGGAGGCTCAGGATGACGCGCCCGTCGAGCTTGAGAGTGGTAGGCGTTACGTTGATTAGGGTCTCTGTCAAGGTTCCATCGGTCGCAAGCCTTGGACCTTTTGAGTGTAAAATAGTGGCGACAAGAGGTTCATCTTCTACTGTCTGAAGCTGTACCATTGGTAATTCGCGACCTCAGAAATAGAATTGAGACTGGGAAATAGATTATCACAAAAAGGTGTATTCATATGTCATATCGACTGTTGTTTAATTCCTGTAAGGCGCGTAATATCAGTATCAGCTGTCAGGTCTATCAACTCAAATAGCACCTGAGATCACCAGGTTGGCGATAAAACAAGCTACCAAGGTTACTCCTATAACCCCGGCAAGTGGAACACCTGTTCACCATTCGCGGCTATAAGGGAACGGAATCCCGTACGGGACTCCATTCCATGGCAGACTCTTGCTAATCCTTAGTCGGAAGGTGTAGGATCTGAAGCTTGTCAGGCATGACGGCTGACTTTCGGATACTTTCGATACCTGTACTTACCGATTGGCAGTCATCTTGACCACCTCCGAGGATCCGACACATTGCAGAAGACATCCGGCTCATATGTACAAGCGAATTCTGTTTATCTCCAAGAAACTGTGAAGTTGTCAAGTATTGGCCTTTTGCGCCTCATCCTTCAGGTGGGACATGAGTCAACTCCCGGCAAAATTCTGGACGTATTGAAAATGATTGGCTAGTATCGCCGCAAACTACTGTTTCCAATTGCAGTTTATCACATTGCCAGCCGCTTTGGGCTTGTCCTCCGAGTAACGACGGCGATGCCCCGAAGAGGACGCGCATGAGCAATGATCAGCTTCCGTAGCTTGCTTGGCAGTGAGATTTACGTAGAAGGCCCATCAAAGGAAACTTATGTGACATAACGCTCCACTAGATGATCCATCTCTGACAGATCATAGGCCAGGATACGGAACTCGCTTCTTCAGAGCATGGGTTGGCTACGCGCGGCGAGATGGACGAGTTATCCGATCATCTAATCAGATTATCTGAAGGAAGCAATCTTTGCTACCTTTAATAGCTCATATGGAGCCAGAATCATAATATCCTACTTGTCTGATCTATAAAAAGCTGGTGAAGCCCCCGCCGGGTAAAGTTCGTTCTCCTGAGTCCTCATCATCAGTCACCTCATCTTATTCAACTTGCCATTCTCACAATGACGTTTTCTCCTATCTTTCTCACAATCGCCTCGGTGGCTGCTGCCATGGCTGCTGCTCTTCCCGAGCCTGAAGTCGAGATCCCAGGCAAGCTTGTCTCTCGCGATGAGTTCGAACTTGCGATCCGTCAGGCGGGGTGCTCTGCTTGCATTCAAGGCATTCGATGCTGTAATGGCTCCTGCATCCGTGGATGCTAAGTCTTGTACAGGGACTCAAGCATTTATGGATCAGGTTAGTTAAACGCTGGTACACCCTCTCGCTTTGGAAATAAGAAAGCTGACCTGAATTGTCATCAGGGCTATCCGCTGACTTTCGGTTACTGAAACTTGTGAGGGATATAGGGAGCTTGCTGTATAAGAACAGGAAATTCCTTTAAGGGAAATGCATCTTGCAACTACAAGTCCCGAGTTTACCAGGAAGCGCATTGAGTCTAATTATTAAAGAGGCCAGAGCTTTACATCTATAGCGTCTTTGTTTTAGATAAGTCTTTCTTATAACTTTATATAAACTATTAATAATATCTTTAACAATCCTGTGCTAATTGCGGAAGCCAATCAAGATCAGAAGAACATAAGCACCAGAGCCCAACAACTAAACATGTATCCCGGCTCAAACTTCTTAGCCACGTTACGTTCTGCTGACGTACTTGCAGCTGACGGAGAAGATGTTACGGTGACAGTACTCCTTGTTGCCACAGTGGTCGCAGTAGTTGAACCTGTATCGCTCATTGTCGAGGTCTCTTGCGCAGACTTCGTGGTATTCGATGCCACTTCTTGGGAAATTGGTGCAAATGTCTCTGCCAGGGCTTCTTTGGGACATTCCATGTAAATGCGTGCACGCAAATCTTTGAAGTAGCGCCGCTCCCTAGGGCTAAAGCCGGTAGAGCGAGAACTGGGCAGGTCGAGATCCAAGTTAAAAGCGTGTCTGATATGACAAGGTCTACAGAGATACTTGGTGCGAACGATGTCGTGAGGGCCTAATCCATGCATAAATTCATCGATGATCTCTTAACAAAAGGTCAGTATAAAACACTTGTCAAGCTCTTTTCGAAGACGAACCAGTGCAGTATCTTCCTGTTTCAGCATCCGTGTCACAAGTCAAGTTCCAAGATCGTCAAATATTATCACAGGGGCGATCAAATCTTCAAGATCGCATTCCTGGTGAACCGCGGTATTGAAGGTCTTCAGTGATTGGGAGCAGGTCTTGGTGCACATATCATATATGATTTCATTGCCATCACCGTCTTCAAGCACTGGAAACCAACCATAGCTATAGTAAGAGACGTATTTGTTGCAATCAATTTCAGCTGTCAGGGCTTTAAACTACCTTACTTTAGACAGCCTTACTTTACACTGCCTCACTTTACACTGCCTCACTTTACACCGCCTTACTTTATTGCCTGTATAATAATATATATTAAAGCAAACTAGGTCTAATATTTAAAATTTCGTCTCTCTAATTATCTTTTACCTTAGAATTCAACCTCTAAATGTCACTGTAAAGGAATGAAAAGAAAATGGATGCCTCCGCCACACTTCAGACCTGTCAATCGCCACTTTATAGGCCACTGGAACATCCCAACCGCACTATTAGACTGCTTATTCTTCAACCGTCAGCAAGCCCTCTTACAAAACTAGAGGGAAGTCTCCATCCTATATCACTCGATCTCCGCCCAGCGTACCTAGCTTTGTCATACGTGTGGGGCGATGCGAAAAACACTCAGTCCATGGCAGTAGATGGCCATGAGGTTGCTGTGACTGTCAATCTCGCGTACGCGCTGCGTTGTGCCAGATTACCAGATAAGCCAGTTGTTATCTGGGCAGATGCTCTGTGCATCGACCAGGCAAACGACGAAGAGAAATCAGTTCAGATTCAGCTCATGGGCGCGATATATCAGAATGCATACAAGGTTCTTGCGTGGTTAGGCGCAAGCGACCACGACAGCGACCACGCGATAGACATTCTCAATAAAATGGCGACCGCGATCAAACAAGAACAGGATCTGCAGGATGGAGATGGAAGCTCCATTGCTGATGGTGAGACCAGCAGCGACGAAGAGGAGCCGGGATGGACCATGATGGGAACTTTGCGGGTCCAGATCGTTGAGACTGAAGAAGAAATGGCAGCAAGCATGGATGATACCGTCAAGGTCCTGAATGGCCCCAATTGGCTCCAGCATTTACCGGAACTTTGGACAGAAGACACGCAGGAACTCTCTTTCTTTCAAAATCATGCGTGGAATGCCATTACGCAGATCTTTAAGAGGCCCTACTGGAGTCGTGTCTGGATATACCAAGAGCTGGTACTCGCCTCGAATCTCCACTTGCATTGCGGAGAAAAGTCTATTAGCTGGCACGACCTTTGCTTAGCTGCTTTCGGAACCGACCTCATGCTCAGGAGGGATGACCAGCCGCCACTCTGCTTTTCTCCTTCTCTCTGGTCAAAGCTCACTTCTCGACCTATGCATCAAGTTGTGCTCGTACGCCATGACAGGCAGCAGATGGCAAAGGGCATCATACCTTCGTTATACAACCGCATGGAACTTCAGCGGCGACTTGAGGCATCAAATCCCAGAGATCTTATCTATGGCCTGCTTGGGGTTTCCCAAGCAAGTGTTGTTGTCGATTATTCGAAGCCTCTTCACCAAATCTATCACGATTATGCCAGTGGTTGGATACGATGGGCTTGCGCCCAGAACTCCTCGACTACCCCTCTGAGCTCTATGATGGTGCCTGTGGTATGGGCAGGTATCGGGTACCAGACTTGCACACAAATGCCTTTTTCGGCCCCATCCTGGGTCCCCAACATCCAAAAATCTCGACAATTGTCAAACGCCTTGACCGGATCCGGTTGTTTATTTCAAGCTTGTGGTAGAACGAGACTGGAAAAAGCAGTTAAATCCATTGATGGGTGTTTCCTACATTTGCGAGGGCATATATGTGACAAAATCACGCAGACCTGGCCTTTACCTTTTGCCAAGGACACCTTCTGCGGAGATTTGCCCCGCATAGCAGATGCCATGTCAGTGAGGCATCAAGCCAAGGAACATCCGATGAGAATCCCACTCTTAGACCTGCTGTTTCGCACGGTACTCATGGGGCGTTGGCCTGGTAGTGATCATCCCTTGTCGATTTTGAGCATATCGACGAACGATGAATTCATGTGGAAACGGCGTTTCATTCACGACCTCACCAAGCACAAATTTGCAGAGCTGCGCAAGTCGAGCAATGACGAAACTGAACAGTCTCTCAGAGACCGTATTCTTAGACAGTGGCAAGTCGAAGGGCCACCACGGTCCTGGCAAGAGGTCATTGTGAACATCACAAGTGCGGAGGAATTTTGGAACACATATAAAGCGGGCAGGACTGATGGATGGGAAGAGTTCCTTATTGTGTCTAGGCGCAACATAAAGGGCACGTGTCTCTTCCAAACAACTACAGGATACTTTGGCTTGGGACCTTTGATGATAGAAAGCAGCGATTTAATTTGTGTCTTTCCAGGAGTTCGTCTCCCCATGATATTGCGTCCTAAAGGCAACTGTTTCCAGCTGGTGGGAACTTGCTATGTCTATGGGCTGATGGACGGCGAAGCTGTAGGCGATGATGTTCAGGCCTGGGAGGCTTCTTTATCCGATTTTGTTCTCATGTAGAGAACAGGGCAGGAGCATTCTGATCAACTTCTACCAGCAAAAGCCAATAGACGTCTATTCCTCTTCTTTCGGGACGAAATTTGCCTCGAGCTCCCGTTGAATACTGTGAGTGTCGAACCCCTCAAGTTCATCCCCTCTGATAGACCACCCCTGTGCTTCAATGAACGCCTGCACCTCACTCTGCAATTCTTCAACATCCTCATACTCAAACTTCCAGCACTTGTGGACAATCTTCCCCATAAACTCATCCTCAAGATCAGGCATCCAGCCTTGCTCCTCCACCAAGCGTTCAGTCTCGCCCCAATCTCTTCCTAGGCCATTACCAGGCAGATAAGAAGTCATGAGCTGGTACACCAATCTTCCAAACACGAACATGTCGGTTTTGCGTGCTGGGTATTTCTCCCTCCGCTCAAGAGGGAGGCTCTGTGTCGAAAACTCAATGCCGCTGAAGAAGTGACCGGGAAGGTTCCAACCATTGCTTGGATCCTGGAAGTCAGCGCCTACAAAGCCTGCCAGCGCGATTGATAGAGACCCTGTGGTGAGCCAACAGTTCTCCTCGATGATTTCCCCGTATGCAATACCACGAGAATGGATCAGCGAGAGGGCTGACAGTAGCTGCAGGCTCCACTGGTAGGCCAGAGGTCTGAATTCCGGCTTCAGACGGAAGGTGGGAGGCGCACAACCCTCTTGCGTAGCGAAGAGTTGAGAATCATAGTTCCCGAGGAAGTGATCAAGATTGCTATATGACGGTTTCGGAAGGATTGGGAGACCTGTCCAAGCGTCTTGGCCAATAACACTAGCGACTCAATTAGCAACAGTCAGAGAAATGGCAGTCAATTGACGACTTACGGCACGATCCTTGGATGCTCTTCACCAATCATGTTATAGGCATAAGAAGTTTTGAAGCAGTAGAAAGCTTCGCCGTCCTCACGCCATAGTGCATCCGGGTCATCATCCTCTGAGGTATCAGTCCAAAATCTGCAATGCGGTGTAAATATGACAGAGTCAGCATCTCTGGAGTTGACATGAACGCTTCCAATGTCTATCCACTCCCGAAGACGGGGACCTTGAGGGTCGTATAATGGGACAGTTCGAGGTCCAGTAGCCGTCCGATAGTAGGTTCCCAGCTGGGCCATATTGCGTACACCTCGGGCCATAGTGAAAGATGGTAAAAGATATAGACAGTCTTGGTAGCGATGAACACATGCAGGATCGTGGTTGTTGATGAGTTGAGGGAGTATTCCCATCCATTTTAGGCAGCAGCAGGCTTTTCAGAGCACCCCATATCGCTGCTTTGGATCTTTAGAGTACTTTGGCCACTAATATGTCACTACATCCCCAATAAGTATCCTCAAAGTGGACTGCCAAGCATTGATAAGATAACACAACTTACGATAAATAACTCAGCATTCTCAACCTTCAGCACGGCAGCATAGCAGCATATTAGCATGTCTATAAAGGGATGTTTTAAGTAGGTCAGTTCGGAAAGTTAATTAAGTGTGACAACCTGCAGAGTGGTCTAAATTGTATTTAAAAACATTATTATATAATTATAATATTAAAATACTATCCTTCTTTCTCTTATTATATATCTATTTTTATTACTATCTTTAATTTATATTTCTATTTTTAAAATGTATTAAAGTCTGATTTAATATATAAGGACTAAGCTTGCCCTTATATAAAGTAAAATCCTACTAGGGGAGAAAGTCATAAATGCTAGATAAGGCAGATTATAATATTTACTTTAGATGCTGGCTTATTGGGTTAAATGAGGGTATTCCTGATCAGATCATTTAAAGGACACATAGCAGGATCAATATCCACAGCTCCTAAGATATTACCGGCCTTAAGAAGGGGCTGTACGATAGATTGGATATGGCCAGAATGGAACGCAATGTCAATATAATATTATATACAGCTGCAGGACAGAAGATTTCACATCTCCCCAAATGACTCTCTTGACTTTGATGAAGTCGGCGGTCGTTCTAGAGATTGCATCTCCATATCAACAGTCACATAGATCTTTCGACTTGAAGATGCATCATCTAACTGCTCCACGGTCCCTCTGCCTTCGAACTGGTAACAGGCCCTTATTTCGCTGCCCGGTGGAGGAGGCTGTTACTTTGCCTGTGACTGTCGAGGTTCCCTGTTCTGTGAAGGGTCCAGTTTGTCCCAGTGACTAGTCATGCGAAGAGTCGAAACGGCTCCTAACATATCAGCTACCCTCACAACACGCAAGACCCATAGCCAGAAGTGGAGGTAATAGTGGCCTTTCAGAAAAGGTCAAATCTCACCAATGGACTCTCTTGACCTAGACGAAGTTGGCAGCTGTTCTAAAGATAGCATCTCTATATCGTCTCTCATATAGATCTGTCGACTCGACGATGCGTCATCCAACTGCTCCCACTCTCTTTCTGATTTCGAAGTAGGCATTAAACCTATATGTCGCCGCCCAATAGAGGAAGCAGCAGCCTTGTTTGTAACTGTTAACACTCCCGGTCCTGTGAATGGTGTAATGGGTGCTGAAGATTTTCTATGAGATGAGTCAAAATGGACCCATTTCTTGAGAAGCCGTCGTAAAGAGGGGAGTGAACCAGCTATGATGCCTGTTCCTGATTCAAAGACGGACCAAATAGTAGAGTTGCCGGCATGATCTACATATTGTGCATTAGCTCTGTTATTAAGAAAACTGACAGAGGGGATACTTACAAAAATAGTCTGTTGGGTAAGTGTGATATTTGATATAGATATAAGGAAGTCTCACAATAGTGGCGACCGATGCACTGTTCGAAGATTGTCAGTAACTAACCAAATAGTCAACCCTTCAAGGGCTGTCTTACAGAGCACCCAGTCCAAGGATAATGCAGATTGAAACTTTACTAGCCCTCCTCATCTGGGTTTTATAGAGCATAAAACCTGGCAAGATAGCACAAATCCAGTCGGTAACCACACCTGCAGCCGAAACAAGGTAAGTGAGACTAGCAATAACAATGAGAGGAGAGCATGTTCCAGCTGATTTGTTCCAGCTTGCTTGTATCGGGCGACAGATGGTGAAAACTCCAATGATAGCGATAATCGCAGAGATACATGAGATTCCAAGCGCTATCCATACAATAACCTTATGGGATTTCTTTATGGCGATTCGAAGAAGTGTGATGCAGATAGACGATTTGATGAATATGAATGCGGATCCTTGAAATACTTCATACAACCAGATATACTATCCATCAAGGTAAGCAAAGGTCAGTAGATTTCGGGGGCAGCGATGCCGCACCATTGCGCTCTTCTCGAACAGGTATGGATTGAGCCTATCATCCTTGGCGCCGAGGCCGTAAGAAGTTCCTTTCGAAACAAAACCTACAACCGCAATGAAAAGCATCTTTAGGATCTCGATAAGCTTAGCGTCCTAAGAAGAGGATCATGTACTTACCCATCCGATCAGCATGAGACTATCATCCATCGCAAACACATGATGCTTGGCTCGAATTCCACATCGAAGAGCAATGATTATAGTGGTGGTAGACGCAAAGAAGAGAGCCACAATAAGGAGAGCAAGACCCGGACCTTCTGGGGTGACAGAGGTTATGTTAGCGTTGACTCCCATTCTGCATCAGGATCAACGTATGAGTTGTTGTATATATGCGGTGTGGTGAAGTGAGAGACGAAGGATATCGACATGCAATGGATCGAACCTGGATGATTTGATTCTCGCCTGCTTCCTTTAGGTGCTTCCCTGCGTTTATAAGTATGCTCCAAGGACCCAACGAATGGATTCGAGAAACGCCACGGCAGTTGGCTCCTGTAATAGTACTGGTACGGTAGTATCCGTCTCACTCCCCGCAAACTTTAAAATTCATCTAGCTGAATTGTGTATGGTCCCTGTTTGATGGTCTAACGTATACAACGACGCCACCAAAATTCAGATAAATTTAATTATATAAAAAGGTTCTAAATAGTTAATAAAGGTATCATTTAGATAAAATAGATATATTTAAAGACATCAATCTTAAAG
>JAAOAN010001003.1:0-17923 GCA_013396205.1 Fusarium mundagurra
CAAGTTTTTTGACACCCCGAGGACATTGTCTAGGGTATGTACTAGGTATGCGAGTGAGAACTCTACAAGAATAGAAACAAGATTATTATTGATGGTGATGAAATTATTACAATCAAATCAGATTTAGATATCGTGTCTAGAGGTTTCTAGTCTACTCCATAGTCTAGACTTGGCTTTGCTGGCTTTGTCTATCGGCGCTATGATCCGTTGATGGTGGATGCTCCGGACAAGCCGGTATCGGGTGGATCTCAAGATATGCTCCATTAATGGAGCAACATCAAGGTCCAACTTGGAGCCCAAAGAGCCTCTAAACTCTAACATGTGATTGATTACAAGGAATGCTAGATTATGGATCAGTGACTCGAGTCTCAAGATAGGCACTGACTCACCATTCACCAACCAAACATTACGCGTCAGAATACGAACCCTCAGTCGATTATGAGGACAGAGACCGCCTCTGCCAGTATCTGCCATCTGCACGTCAGTTCGCATGGATATCACACCAATCAAGGTAACCAAGAATGTCGATCAACTGCCAGCCCTGCATAGTCAGCATGGAAGGTGATTCTCTGGTCTTCTTCGACAGTCAAAAGATGGTGTGAACTAAAAATGAAACCATCTCGGGAATATTGTCAATAGTCAGAGACCCAAGAGCCTCAAACCAATTCCAATTGTCAGCCAGAACCAGTCCTCTCTAGCGCCCAACCGACCGGCCCCCTTAACCGATCGCTGCAGGGCTCATCGTCCCCTGAAGCACAGGGCACCTCAAGGTCTCAGCGGCCCGCACGTGGCGGTGGAAGAAGCCCGCTGGAAGCTCTCCCCGTCTAGCTCTGGCCTGGTCTGGCTTCTAATTATTGTACCGGCAGCCCGGGTGCAGTGACTGAGGGGCCTTGCTTTTTATCTCACGCCCTCCCCGAACGAGTAATCCGAGCGTTTGCTTCTTTTTTTTTTCTTCATGATAACCAAGACACACTTTTAACCGGACCAATTGAAGGGCGAGGAGCAGACATGATGAGACAGGTCCAAGACGACAGGTCTGAAAGCGAGGATTGGCCTGCTTGGGTTGAGAGCAAGGGAAGAAGAAGAGAAGAGTTTGCTTGTTTGAAGAGAATTCCAGTGTATTAAGTAATTTTCATCATGTATGACGAGTGTTTTGGTATTCAATGGGTGTCAGATAAGAACCAATTTTCATGACTCGACGCAAAAACACCAAAAATGATATCGCCAGTACCAATGCCAACTCAACAACATACCACGAATGCCATGACGAGCCCTTTATAGGCCGAGAAACCAAGGAACCAAGCACACCATCATCATCATATCTATCAACTTATATAGCATCATCAGAGACTTAATCAGTGAACTAAACCTGGCATGTCCCGTCTCGGGCTTGCTCTCGGCGACCCACAGTCCTTATCACGCAAGTTTGCCGCCCCCGTAGCCACAACAATACACCACCTACAGAGGAAAAAAACCTATACAGGCCCAGTTTTGTTTTTCTTGTTCTCGCCCCGGAGCGAGAGTATACAACACAGACAGATTCAGACACAGAATAAGTAGTATGTAAATCATGCCCCCCTTGATCGACAACATGATCAATCCTACAAACTCAGATTTGCCCTCGAGGGGCCCAGTCCTTTAAACCTCGCCTTTTCCCCCCCAATTTCCAGACCCGATATTCTTATCATCATTTAAAATATTCATTCGTCAGTTATGCTATCTGAACAGAATGATAGTGGGAGTGGGAGTGGCAGCGGCGGGAGACCTAGTCAGGTACACACTCCCCTCCGCAAGGAAAAGAAGCGAGTAGGCTTCCACTCCAGCAAAGATTCCTCCGGAGAGAGCAGCGACTCGACAACTCGCCCACAGCAAACGCAAACACGACAGCAGCGTCAAGATGAAGGCGTCTTCTCACCAGCTGGCTCACCGAAACTAGCGCCTGGGGAATTACCCCCCAATGCACCGGATGCTTACGAACTAAGCCTTGCTCTCACAAAGATCCTGTCCGCTGAGCAGGAGAAGAAACGACAGGCTCAGAATCTCGCACCAGATACCCCGGATGTAGTAGGGCCAAAGAGACCACGACCTGCGCTTAGGAGAAATACGAGCTATGATGATCCTAATGAGCGGGAGAAGGCGGACCAAGCGGAGTCGAGGACCACGGAGAGACAGTATCGATCTATGGCTGATGCGAGACAGAGAGCTGATCGGTTAGCTGTTTCGGTGGGGAGTTACTCTGCCCCTGGATCACGACGAGGATCGCTTGATCTCGAGGACGTTCCCTCGTTTATCCCGTTGATCGAGGACTATGATAATCCCAAGGTTTCGCCGCCAGCTGGATCAAACACCATTGAAGATGCAGGAGGATACTTTGGTCTTCGACAGCGTATAGCAAACTCGGATCGCTTTCAGCATCACGCTGCGGCTGAGAATCTAGTCAGATCTCATACCCGCAAGGGAAAACGGGATCTTTTCACACAGCATCCCAACGGCGGACCGACTTCTGGAACCGCTACACCCGTTATTCAACAAGCATATGCCCACGACTACGTCCCCCGACCGGACCAATACCGCGGCGGTATTCTCTCCTCACTGCTGAAGCTTTATCACGATGATAGAGCACCAGGTAGTGGAATGAACACCCCCAAGGATCCGGGTACACCACTCATGTCGCCGCGCAACTCACCACCTGTATCCCGCCCTGGATCATCTAACGGAACGCCTCCTATCCGATCACCGCCTCGCTCACGACCGACGAGCGGGTTGTTCAATTACCACAAGAACAGACACTCGACGTCTTCGCTTGCACTTACGGAGTTGATGAAGTCGTCGTCTATGTTTGCGGCGCCAGCTTCAGCGAATATTTCTGATAAGTGGGCTGAGAAGATAAAGCAACAACCGCCGCCGCCGAAGAAGCGTGACAAAGCGAGGATTACTATTCATATTGCGGGTATTATTCAACGACATCGCTATCTACTTAAGTTGTGTAGGGCTCTTATGATGTATGGTGCGCCGACACATCGGTTGGAGGAGTACATGACCATGTCATCCCGTGTCCTAGAAATCGAGGCTCAGTTTCTGTACCTCCCCGGTTGTATGATCATCAGCTTTGATGATAGTACTACACATACTACTGAGGTTAAGCTCGTTCGTGTGCCTCAGGGTATCGACCTCGGTCGTCTTCGAGATGTACACAACATTTACAAAGAAGTTGTCCACGACAAGATTGGCGTTGAGGAAGCGACGAAACGACTTGACGATGTCAACGCACGGAAGGATAAATACAACGTCTGGATTCGAGTTTTCTTATACGGCGTCGCTTCAGCTTGTGTTGCACCCTTCGCTTTCCAGGGCCGGTTCATCGACTTGCCTATCGCCTTCTTTCTCGGATGTATCGTCGGTATTCTTCAACTTGTCTTGGCTCCTAGCAACGAACTATACGCCCACGTCTTTGAGGTTTCGGCCGCCCTTATCACGTCGTTCTTCGCTCGAGCATTCGGTTCGATCCAGAATGGCAAACTATTCTGCTTCAGTGCATTAGCACAGAGTAGTATCGCCCTGATACTCCCAGGATACATGGTCCTCTGCAGTTCTCTCGAACTTCAAAGCCATAACCTCGTCGCCGGTAGTGTACGCATGGTGCACGCTCTCATCTACACTCTCTTCCTCGGATATGGTATCACAATCGGCGCTTCGCTCTACGGCATGATTGATAGTAACGCAACGAGTCGTTCAACATGCGAAAACCCTCTTGGACGAGAATGGTACTTCCTCTTCGTCCCTGGATTCACCCTGTGTCTCTGTCTCATCAACCAAGCCAAGTGGAAGCAGACTCCCGTTATGGTCGGGATGGCTTTAGCTGGATGGTCGGTCAACAGTTACTGCGCTGAGTACTTTGGAGGAAACGGTCAGATCTCCAATATGCTGGGTGCCTTGACGATTGGTATTCTTGCAAACTTGTACTCTCGAATGGGTCGGCATGTCGAGAATCGATATCTGGACTTTGTCGACTGGTGGAAGCTCAGGGTTCGACCGCGATATACCAAGAAGAAAATCGACTCGGACTCATGGTCCCTCCCGACCCTCAACGATCCCGAATCTCGACCTGGAACACCAGAGAAGCATCAAGAACCCGAGAAGAAGCCCCGCAAGGTTGGATACAGTCTCGCAGCTGCAGCTATGCTTCCAGCTATTTTCGTGCAGGTTCCCTCTGGTTTAGCAGCTGGAGGATCTCTGTTGGCCAGTATTACTATGGCTGATGAGATTACCAAGAACGGAACAAAGGTAGCATCTGACATGAACACGATGGGCAATCTTGAAGGAACTGCGTTCAATGTCTTGTTCAAGGTCATCCAAGTTGCCATTGGTATCAGTGTCGGTTTGTTCATGAGTGCACTGATCGTCTACCCCTTGGGTAAAAGACGAAGTGGACTGTTCAGTTTCTAAGTTAAACACACATTCATTTTTTCTACTGTATTTCATAATATTAGAGCGTCAGTTGTTTCAGGATGGCTTAGCACAACGGTTATACAAAAGCACCAGGGGAATTGCTTGGAGTTTATTATTATTATTTTTTTTTTCTTTGTTATGGGATTAGGGTTGAAGCGACTGGCGCAAAGCAAGCGATGGGTTTCCTTTTTATAAACATATACAGATACACAGAACTATAGATACGGAACGGTAATGACCGGGATGAACAGGATAGGGTATGCAGCGTGATACAATAATACCTTTTTTTTTTTCTACTGAGAAATTGTCTACTTTTGACTTTGTAAAACACGTCGTGTTGCACAAGTTGGAAGCACATGGAACTTGAGTCTCGATCTCGATCCTCAACGGACAATGCAGTGACGTCAGATCTCCCAACCTCTCATTCCACCATCTTCACTTTCTTACTACCCCTCCACCAACGGCTTCTCGAACAACACACAACTTCTAGCCTCAAAATTGGCCAAAACCTTCTTCCCTTCATCACCCAACGGCCCAAAAACCGCAGGCATGAAGATCCGTTCATCCCGCATCTCAGTCTCTATAGCAAAAGCTATAAGCCAGAGCCACGGCAAGTCAAAGAAGGGCATCATCAAGACTATAATCGCCTTCTTCCGCCTCTTTCGTCTCCTCCTTACGCGCTATCGCTCCATCGACTTACTCGCTCTGCGCAAAGAGGTCTGGCAGCTTAATGAGGATGAATATCATGAGTCTTTTCAGACAGACGGGGAAGACAATGCTGAGCTCATACCTATCGGTGATCTAGGGTACAGTGGTTCTACGTTTTTCACTACGCCTAATGAGAAGTTTCTCATTAAATCGCTGCCAAGACGCTTTGAGCACGATTTCTTCGTCAAGGAGTTGCTGGATCCGTATATCGGACACATGAAGTTTCAACCGCACAGTTTGCTCGTCAGGATCACGGATCTGGTGGTCTCGTCGCAGGCGAGCATTGGTGGCATGATTGGTACAGCGCCGACGCATCACATTGTCATGGAGAATCTACTCTACGGAAAACCAAAGGGAGAAGAAGGAAAGAAGTGGGAGACGTATGACCTCAAACCCAACGATTACTTCTTCCCGGAGCGAGATATCGCAGACGGCGCTCTTGTGCCAAACAGCGTTATAGAGCGTCTCGTCGACGAATTCCCCGACAAAGTCCGAGTTACATACCAAGCCAAACAGGAACTTATATCGCTCCTCTTCGCGGACTCTGCACTCCTCGCCTCACGCAACGCAGTGGACTACTCCCTGTTTCTAGTACGATATCCTCAGGGCATGGAAGTTCCAATTGTGGAATCTGACGCAGGACGCTGGCGAAGGGGTGTTGATGATGTCGATGGGAAGTGGACGTATCGATGCGTTGTGCTGGACTTTTTCTGGGCGAAGCATGCTTTTCAGGCGAGAGCACTTACAAAGATTGTCAAGATTTTCAACAAGGTTGCGCACAAGGGACCGATGAGCATCACGGCGGATCCGGAGGAGTATCGCGAGAGGTTTATGAAGATGGTCGATGAGATTGTCGTCGAGGGGTGAAGATCCAGTATTGCTTAATGGTTTGTTATTTGCTTATGGGTCATAGGTTCTGAAAAGCATGGAGTCGGAAGGGATTGCTTTGTTTCTTGATGATGATACCACTTATCGGCCATGGTGGACAGGGTCCTATTTCACGAATAATGGTTAATGTTCTCAGCTATCTCACGTCAGATCAATGAACATCTTTGCGATCAACATGTGCATGATTACCCGTAGGCAAAAAAGCCAGTGGAAGGGTGATAACCTCTGTTGACTGGTCCCTGGATCCACTCGATTGACACTATTCCGAAATTACTTTAGCCTTATTGACTTTCGAATNNCTTCATATCCTGAATATCTAAAATATGGTCGATGATGAACTATAGCTATGTACGACAGAATACGAACGATAAAGCTATCCATGTTACAGGACGGCCACCACCAAAACTCTATCCTGAAACTTGAACGTTAGCTCACCCGAGATTAAATTACAACGCCAACCCCTCAAACCTTCACAAGCCACTAATCGCCCTCTTCAACGCTCACAACCGTCAATCAAGATGACCTACTACTGCACAGACTGCGATAAACTCTTCTACGCCGGTAGAAAAGCTCGGGATCAACATTGTCAAGCGACAGGCCACGCCCAACCAGCATTCGAATGCGATAGCTGTAGTGACTAGCACATGAACCTTGAACAACATTGGCGTCGAAATGCACCAGAGTGTCATTTATGCGGCGACAGGGCTGTGACGCAGGCTGAGATTAGGGAGCATGAGATTGAACGACATTTCCACTGCGCGGACTGCAACCGTCAGTTTATGAACGCGAATAACCTCCGGATGGTAAGTTCATACCCAGTAGTTGACTGAACAGTTGCTAATTCGTTCAACATTTGAATTCCAAACTTCATCGCGTATCAGCAGTGAAATGCCCATTCTGCAGAGCAGCCTGCAACACAGCAACAGGTCTATCCCACCATCAAGAACGAGGTTCATGTCCTCGCGTTCCCATGGACCGCAGCAAGCTCTACCGCTACATCAAGAACCGAGACCATCGCAGTCTCATCACGAATAAAGAGCTAGCATGGCACGGCGAGAAGACATACGCCATTAACCCAACTGCCGCATGGAACCCCTGGTCCAAAGCATTCGAGTGTTATCTATGCCACAAGCTGCACATGACCCTTACTAGTTTGAAGAAGCATCTTGAGTCGCCGAGGCATCAGCAGAGTTTGTATCATTGTGTGAAGAGGTCTTGTGGGAAGGAGTTCAAGACGTTGGCGGCGCTGATAAATCATCTTGAGAGCGAGAGTTGTAAGATAATGAGGTTTCAGCAGGTGCAGAAGAGTATTGCTACCATTGTTGATCCGTATAAGATGATAACTTTACCATAAGGGGTTGTAAATGCTTGTGTGAATGTTGTATCTGGTGTATTCTGCTTTGGGTTGGGTAATCGGCAGTCGATGGGAAGACACTGATTATTGATTTGAGGTCGGTTTAGAATGTCATATTGTATCTGTTGTATAAGTACGAAATAATACCTATCTACCTTACCTAATAAGAGAAGTTTTAAGCTCAGATACTCCCTATCCCCCCTAGTTCCCTGGGAGAGCCTGACGGACTAGGCTCCCGTCTGCTGAACTGCACTGGGAATCACTGAACACTGTTGAACACGCAATCCTATAGCAAGCCTTGGGAACATCGGACGAGACACAACCCTAAGGCCATCCACCAAATTTTTCTTGCCAATCTTTTCTCAATTTCCCCGTCACGAAACCGTTTCCCGTTGCATACTCCTTTCCTCTGCTCCCCTCGACTCCCATCTTTCGTCTTCCGCCTAATATCATCTTCCAAATTTTACCTTTATTTCCACAAACAGACACTCAAAATCATATTAACGACTAGCCACCGCGAACATGTACTCGTGTGGAACTTGTTAGCGACAGTTCCCCACGGGAAGATTCTCCCGAGACCAACACTGTGAAGCCCTGGGCCACATTCCCCCTTACTGGGAATGTATCGGTTGTGGAAGCGGCTTCCGTGGATGTTCGGAGCTGAGATTTCATCAAGCCTTCTCGTGTGCTTATTACTCTCCTGATTCTCAGTATCAGCAGTCCTCAGGCTCCCGTGTTCCTCATCAGGTTTGTTTACCGCAGGCCAACGAGACATGAACAAACACTGACTTGGACAGAACTATCCCAGCGTTCCAGGCTACCAGAGAGGAGTCACCTGCCCCTTCTGCCCGGCGCAGTACAATACTGCCAGTGGCGTCATCCACCATCTTGAGCAGGGTGCTTGCCCCAATGCACCCCTGAACCGCGACCCTCTACACCAGCAAGTCGGACGCCAAGATCCCCCTGGCTCCATGAGCAACAGACTCATCGTCTGGAAGGAAACAGTAACCTATCAAGCAACAGCTCTCGCCTTCAACTACCACTATGGACGATACCAGTGCTCCTTCTGTGGCGACATGTTCAGACAGCTGTCGAGTCTGAACCAGCATCTGGCCTCTCCCCGCCACCAGCAGGAAATCTACCACTGCCCCAACAGAGGGTGCCACAGAGTGTTCGCCACTCTGGCCGGCGTGGTCAACCACCTGGAGAGCGAGTCATGCGGCTTCCTTCGCTTCGATGCTTTTCAGTATGGTATTCGAGGCTCCTTCTCTTCAGGTCACTGGATTGCGCTCTAAAGAGCTGGGTTGTAACGGCAATATTCCGGGGATCAGAACTAGAGACTATCTTCCACGAATAGAGTGTCGAGCATAAGGAGAAAACTGTTATCATGTCTTACGAGAGGATGAGTGAATGATATGACCGAATGATTGATTATGTGACAACCTGCGTGTTATTGATACTTCCCTTGGTACAATGTTACGGCTTTTCCATCATTGATAATATCCCGTTCCAAAATGTTGATGGTTGGACCACGAACAGAACTTGAGTCCAAGTTGTATCTCCTTCATCTCCCTAGATTCTGTACCATGATGTAGTGAAAGACAATACTGGCCGGGATAGCTGGTTTCTGCGAAACCTATAGCAGTAGGCAATTTAAGTATAANNTATGTAGACTCGGAATGGCAAATACATATCATAAATCATCAGATATAGAATGATAAAGTCGAATTCCAAAAGGGAAATAGTCCAGAACAAGAGTCAAGGTTGCTAAATCATTAGTTGGGTGGAATTAAGAAGGTTTTTACTAAAGCTTGTTACCAAACGACTTTCTTCAGCAGAGTCAGCAAGGAGGTTCATCTGCTGTTTGTACACTAGTTTTTACAAATACGGGTTTCGTTTTTGCTTCATTTTCATTCCCGACATTTCTTTTGTCGTTGACTGGTGCCCTGACTCGTTGCAGCAATTTTCTCTACCACTCACAGTCGCTAAAAGCAATGTGTGCAATCACAATACTACGTCGAGTTGAAATAAAACTGAGGCTGACGTTTTATATACTAAATAGGTATGACGCTGTGGCAACACACAATGAAAACTAGCGGCTGACAATTGATCGACAACCACCCAGCACCTGACTCGCATCGACATCGCCGATATGAATAATAAACCATTCGCGGAACCACCTCCAAAGTTTCCGCTGGAGTCCTCGGATGATATAAGGCTGTGGATTCGCATATAACTAGAGCCATTCAATGGTGGATTCATACAGGCTGCAGGGGTTAGAAATGTACTAAAGTGGTCCTGTACTGTACAAAGGCTGCTACTGACTTTCTAAGAGGGCGAAAAGAGGTTATTCCCACCTTTTGAGATATCCTGATTTGTCGCTGGGGATCTTGAGATAGGTATCTCTAAACGTACTGTACTTGCCACTTAGCTATAAGCCTCTCGAGACAATTAGAAGTACCAGCACATAGTGATCTACAATGCACGATACATTTCCAACCCCTGCAGCCTGTAGGCTGAACGGAAGTCTCGAGACTCATCCGCGTGTTTAGTCTGGCAGGCTATCAAATTGGCCTTGGACCAAGAATTGAGGCTCATCGGACCTTTTGATGCGACAGAAGGGTTACGTCGATGGCTTGGCCTGATTGATAGTCCAGGGTCCGTCAAAGAGAAAATTTCTTATTTCCGTGCTTGGCCGGTGGTTAACGTCTTAACCAGAAGCAGTTACGCTGTTATATTAGAGCCATGCTCGGTTACTCAGATAACAACATACGATATTGAGACAAATGACCTTTACTCACAGGACCTGTTCCCTATTTCAACCTTAAGCCATTGACAAATGAGAGAGACCTCAATACGACGTCCCATCGGAAAATTCTTCTCATAAGCTTCAGCCTCATACGTCCTCTTGTCAGGAACTCGAACGATATTTGATGGAGCCACTAACTAACTCATCCATAGTTCGACGCCGTCCCGCCCGTTGGATAAACCCTAGTGCCCGGCCCATCTCGTCGGGAAACTTGTTAAGCCCGTGTCCGGGGATGACTTTGTTGAAAGAACCAACAGCCAGATGACAGTAACAGTGGAGGATGTTGGGGAATCCCTTGGTCATAGCAACAGATATCAATTCATCACGAGCTATGTTCTATTCTATCTCATCCTAAGCATACTTGTTCACCATCTTGAGAATGGCCTCGTTAATCTCCTTGGGGTTAGTAGCGCTCAGGTAATGGCCACCACCCTCGACAAAGTCAAGCGTAGCCTCAGGGCTCGAAGTGAAGAGCTTGATATGCTCAGCAGGAACAGTCGTGCCAAACACAGGATCGGCGGTGCCCTAATAGCACCATGATTAGTCTCCGCTTAACTCAGTGGAGGCCAGCTTATTCTATTTCACTCACCTGAAGCCAGTAAACGGGGCACTTGACATCTCGCAAGCGGAGCAGCAGACCATCCCTCTCAAAGAGGTTGACAACGGCGATCCGCAGCTTCTTTCGGCCCTCGTCTCCGCGATAAACCTGCTTGAGCGTCTCGTCCCAGAACGCGAGTGTTTCAGGAGACGGGTTGCTTCCGAAGCCTACCGACGAGACGAGACCGCGCCAAACGTCATCGACGACAAACTCATGCGTGGGCGTAGTGCTGTGCCAGCTCTCGTAGAAGGGGCCAAGTTGAGTCTTGGGGTCCCAGCAGCCTTTCTCGCGAGACTCAGCGGACTCGAAGTCCATAGACGTGCCAAGCGGGAGGACGCCGAGGATCTGTCATGGTGGGAACGGGTGTGTGTTAGTCAGGGGGGCTTTAACGTAACCGGGTATGACAAAAGGCCACTACTGAAGTGTAGTGGACTTGTACTTGATGGGAGAAACGTACCTTTTCAGGGGCTAGAAGAGCCATGCGAACGACGATCCAGCCGCCAGCGCTTGTTCCCAGGGCGAAAGCCTTGTCGACGCCAAGAGCTTCCATGACCTGGAGGTTCATAATGGCTGAGTCCCAGTAGGTGAAGTGCTCTGACTTTGAGCTTGTGGCGCCATGGCCGAGGGGTTCGATGGCGAGAAGGTTGACCTTGTCAGTGAGTTCCTGAGCAGAGAACTGTGCTTCAAAGAGAGATGATGTGGTGCACATGGAGTTGACGAGCACAAGGGTAGGTTTGCTAGAGTCGATGCCAGAGCCCGAGACACGATAGCCGGCATCGATGCCTCCGAGGTGGGGAACCTTGATAGTAGATTTGGCAGCCATTTTGCAAAAAGTAAACAATATGTTCAGTTACGGCACAGTGTTAGTGTTCCTGGTATGATGAATGGAAAAGGTAAACTCTTGGTATGATTCCGAAAGAAGAGCTAGAGAACTGGGCTATGCTATGTACTTCTCATGACAACCCACCGATGGCAACGTGTGTTGTACCTAGCGACGATCAGGGGCCTAGGACATGCGCAGAATTGAGTCGGTGGCCAGTCCTTGATCCGCAAGGGGATACTTCTCCGTGCGATGGACGGCGCCGTTCCGCGCCGGACTCGAGCGGAAACGGCGGGAGGTCCGCATGGAGAAAGAGTCTAAGAAGACTATGTATTGTGATCAGACATTCAGAGCGTTTAGAAAACGGGCCGGACCGTCGAGGTTATTCTGCTGTGTAGTCTTCACCAACAACTAGATGCATGTTGGTTCAAGATATCACATACTTTGACGCGCGGAATCACTCTGCAGGTATTGTTTCGTTTCACACGTTTTTTTACTCCTCGGCATTCCCCACATTCTGAAACTCATTGGTGAAGAATACGTTAGAGTGCTGACAGGCACAGGGATTAAAAAACACCGACGCCACGGCGCAGGAACGACTATTCCCGAGACAAAACGACAGGAAAATTCTTATGCATATGATGCATCAGAAGTTGTGCGTGTTTCTGAATCAGTCCCCTGTAGGAAGAATACTACCCTATGAGCAAATCTCTATCAAAAATCGTGTAAGCTCGCCACTGCGTGATCGGCCAGTCGGCTCACTTACATAAACCCCTGTCAGTTTTATATCCGAGCTGAAGCATGACTCTGCATGGAAGGATGTATCATGAAAACGATGATATTGGACCAGTTTGAAGATAGCATGATTGACTCATTAATAGATGTCTCACTATAGCGTCTGTGTCTCGCCTTACTTCTTCAATGCCGGGTTGTCTACCGATGAGAAGATACCTAGACAGGGCGGAAGACCTTTTCCCGGCTGTGCGGAAATGAATCCACAACCACGTTCTAGCCTAGACGTCGAGTCTTTACCTAACTGATACCAGACCCTTGGGTCCCATTGCTTTTTCCAGTCAAAGTCATGTTCTATGCTTCTTTAGGCTGGAATATGAGCTGTCAGATGAGTTTTGACCATGGGTTCCACTCCCTTGATACTCTCTCTCCTGTGAACAATACATTATGCTTTTTAAAAATACTCCGTTCCTTTATTATTCCATTATCTCTTGTTCTATTTTTTGTTCATTGTAAGCATTCTTTTTGATCATGGCCGAGTCTCAGCTCCCAGGCCTTCCTGGCTTCGACAAGCACAACATTCAACCATGGACTGTCGAGGTCGTTGTTTCCATGACTGTTTTGGCGTTGGTTTCTTGTGGTCTTCGGTTGTATAGTCGGCACTTGAAGGCACAGAAGCTTTGGTGGGATGACTATGTTATTCTATTCTCGATGGTAGGTACACTCACAGTATGCTAGATACAACCTGAGTCTAACAGTTCAGTCGTGGAACTTGGTCGTTGTAGGATTCATCTTCGCCATGCACGCCAACGGAATGGGCATTCACGCAGACAAAGTCCCCCCTTCGCAGATCGTAATGATGGCCAAATGGTTAGTCGTCGCTGAAGTTCTCTATGCTTGGAACCTTGGCTGGACGAAGCTGAGTCTCTTGCTCATGTACTACCGAATCTTCCGCGTCCCTTACTTCAAGAAGATGGCATGGCTCGTGGGTTCGTTCGTCTTTGCTTGGGTCATCACCATTACTTTTCTTTTCATCTTCATCTGCATCCCAGTTGCCAAACTCTGGTATCCCGATCTCCCTGGCCATTGTATCGACCAAGTGGGAACATGGATCGCCAACGCTGCTTCGACGATTTTTACCGACATTGTCATCTTGTGTCTACCACTACCTCCTATCTGGAAACTTCAGCTTGGCAAGTCTGAAAAGCTCGGTCTTACAGCGGCCTTTGCCATCGGATCTTTCGTCGTCTTCGCCTCGGCCTATCGAACCAGTGTCCTCTTCACCTACACGAGCACTGATCCAAGTTATACACTCGCCCCTACAGTAGGATGGACCGAGATCGAAATGTCAGCCGGTATCGTCTCAGCGAATCTCCCAACAATGTTGCCAGTTCTCCGACTCGTCGCCAAATTCACTGGCCTCAGCAGCTTTGCATCGACAGTCCGCAGTAACGTCAGAAAATCAGGCGACAAGTCAACAAAGGGCCTCAAGTCCCACGAGAACACTGGCGCTGGTAGGAGTTCCAACGGCTCTACATCGACGAATGCATTCTACAGACTTCCCGACGACAACGATTCAACAGATCTGATCAAGGGGCCGAAATTCACAGAGACATCGGCACCAGTCAATACTAAGCTAAGACCTGATGTTGAGGGCTTTGAGCTTACTACTACGACATACAACGCCAAAGTCAACGGCGGGAACTCGAGCAGTGAGGAGATATTGCAGGGCATAAGAGTGCACAGAGAGTTCCAGCAAACTACTACACGATCACCATAACCGAAAGAGCCCGGATCAACTGAAGTCATTCTGTTGCGTTTGAACTAGATACTAAAAGCAGGCGGTAATGTTAGAGGAGTTTGTATTTTTGATTAGATCTAATACCCGATAAACAAGTCCTTCTTTTTGATAGAATGTCAGTTCCTTCAACCTTACATCTAGAAGTTACCATACTGACTGGAGTAAGGTCTCCTGTTGTCCAGCCCAAATAACCATAAACTTTGAGCCATCACAGAAATCCACGTCCCTGTCGATTAAAACCCAGTCATCAAACGGCGACTCCACGTCAACATTCATCATGGCTCAAATTGCCGACCATTCCCGCAAAGGTGTCAGCCTCTTTACTCTCACTTCGACATCACCGTGAACTCATCGTGATGTTTCATCTGGTGGATACACGGTATTATTCGCTTGGCACATTCCCCAGAAGATCCAACTGGGACAATTGGAAGCCTTGCTTGGCCTGAGCGCCGAGCAATGCTTCGCTCGATCATGGATGCCATGTGGGAGGAGGATTTAGCGAGTTCCGATGTCTTGATGGATGGATGTAACCTATATCCACCCGGGAATAGGGACACATGCCTGTGTTTTGCCAGGGAACAGGGTAGTAGTCATTCGCTCCATGTATTGGAGCTTTTTGTGTATAATTCAACGACGTTGGCTTTATAAATGCCTGCAACTTGGAGTCCTATGGTGTCCAGCCATCTGTCTGATAATGATAAGTTCACTACGAAACACCACCAGGGAATGAGAAGATGGTTGGAAGTAGCCAGAAGACTGAAATCATTTCTAGCAAACCCAAAAACAGTCCTTCTCACTTATCCATTTCAGATCAGCTCCAAATCTTTGTTCAACCTACGAACACGCTATACTCATGGTCATGCAGCAGAGCATGAGAAGCAACGCTGAATCTTGTTCACAGTGGTTATTGTATAATGTATCGATAGAAACGCTCTGAGAATTGTATCACAGCTAAGAAACAAACTGATCGATATATTTGAAAACACAGCGAGTTATTTTCACGTTACTCTTGGTGGCCGCTTGTTAGTAGAAGCTCAAAAATGACAAAATATTTGTCTTTACCTTACACAAACATAGATCTGTCGCTTGAAGATGTATCATTTGACTCTAGCCTCACTGTGTGGAACGAGCCATACCTAGCATCCAGACTCGAGGATGCAAAACAATTGTGAAAAACGCCCTTAAACTTGGCCCAAATTACCCGAGTTTCTTGTAGTATCGAAAATTAAGACCATAAGTTTTATCATCTCCTTTGGCCCGGCTCAAACATCTATTCATACCGGATAAGTTACACATCTTTGAATTGTCAATGCAATGATACAGGGTAGGACTATCTTATCTACACGTGATCTTGGGCAGCGGCTCATCTCAGGCTAGCTGCACCGCTCTTTGGATATCGATGTTGATGCCCCTGGCGAGACCGTGTTACTCTGCGCAGCGCATTTCAATGAAGCCTGTTTAGTTGTTGATATTTCCTTTGTTCCCCTGCGTCTTACCGCCTTCAGGCAATCCCCCAATCAAGCGCCCCATTGGTCAACAATTCCACAGCAATCATCTCTTTCTTCAGCGCATCCTCCACAGACACGTCACGAAACGAACGAAGCTCCCACCAAAACTTCCATCCTGCCGCCCCTCCCCCGCCGTTTTCTCCACGAAACCCGATCTCGCATTACTCCTTTTTTTCCCCAACACCCAACGATAACATTCTCAACTCTTGGAAATACAGTAGACACAAAGAATCTTGGGAACCCCTAGTGCTCTCTCCTGAGCGGAGCGATTACAAAAACCGCCATCATGAGCCGGACATTGACGAGCCGGCAGGCAGAGGAGCTGTTCGTACAGGGGAGCTTCTGGAGCTTTGATTTGCCCATCTGACACTGCTGCAGGCATAAATCCATCATCGCCTACCTCGCCGCAAATAACCTGCAAGAAAGCGCCAATGCCATGAGGACGGAGCTCAGTCTTGGGGAGGATGCTTTCGATACGGCTACCGCGAAGAAATACGAGACGCTGCTGGAGAAGAAATGGACAAGTGTCGTGCGGTTACAAAAAAAGGTACGGCAGCAAGATGCGCGTATCGTAGCGTTGCTAATAGGGAGATTCGCAGATCATGGATCTAGAAGCACAGAACCACGCCCTTCAGACAGAACTTAATAGCGCTACACCGACATCTCTCTCCAACCGAAGAGGAGATCCATCTTCTTGGCTCCCAGCTGGTCCTCCACGACACGTCCTTCAATCGCATCGAACGCCCATCAACTGCGTCGCCTTCCACCCGATCTTTTCGTCCATCGCATCTGGAGATGAAGATGCCACTATCAAGATCTGGGATTGGGAGTTTGGCGAGCTCGAAAGGACGGTGAAAGGTCACACCAAAGCGGTTCTCGATCTCGACTATGGCGGCCCGAAAGGTCATACGCTGCTTGCGTCGTGCAGTTCCGATTTAACCATCAAGCTATGGGATCCGTCGAACGAGTACCAAAATATTCGCACACTACCCGGTCACGACCATAGTGTGAGCGCAGTCCGATTTATACCCTCTGGAGCTCCTGGGGCGCCGTTATCAGGAAATCTGCTGGCGAGCGCTAGTCGAGATGTCACAGTGAGGATATGGGATGTTACGACAGGATATTGCGTCAAGACGATAAGAGGACATGTCGACTGGATTCGTGATGTCGCTCCGTCGTTGGACGGAAAATACCTACTATCGACTGGTAACGATCGAACAGTGAGACTCTGGGACATTTCAGTACCAAATCCCGAAGCCAAGCTCGTCATGATCGGTCACGAGCATTTCGTCGAATGCTGTACCTTTGCGCCACCAGCAGCATACTCCCACCTGGCTACTCTAGCTGGATTGAAGAAGGCGCCTCCAGCAAGCAGCACGGCCGAGTTTATGGCGACTGGTGGTAGAGATAAGACGATCAAGTTGTGGGATGGTCGAGGAACCTGTATCAAGACCCTGATAGGTCACGACAACTGGGTTCGAGGTCTTGTGTTCCATCCAAGCGGCAAATTCCTCCTCTCCGTATCCGACGACAAGACGATTCGATGCTGGGATCTAAGCCAAGAGGGAAAGTGTGTCAAGACTGTTGAGGGAGCGCACGAACATTTCATTACAAGTCTGAGATGGGCGCCACCTATTATCAAGGACAAGGGTCCGACTGAGGAGGCCAACGGTGATGTGGGCACTCCCAAGAAAGCGGCGGCTGCACCTCAAGATGTGCAGGTCCGCTGTGTCATTGCTACAGGAAGTGTAGATATGTCTCTTCGAATCTTTTCGCGGTAGTTGGATACAGCATATCTGAGTATTGGACATCAAACTAGAGGAAAGCTGCTCACTATGACCCATGGCCCATGGCCCAGCGACGTGCCACAGAGCACAATGCCGATGCATGTCGCCCACGACATGCCTCAGCCCCCCAACAACGATTCCCTTCTATCGAACGGCCGGAATTATCCCATCCCAACCCGTCTCGACTGTTTTTTTCAACGAATTCAGAAAAGGCGCATTTCTTTTTCGCCAGGAACCCACACTCCCAATCTATCAAATCATAAGCATATTTTTATAACAAAACAACAAACCAAGACAAAGCCTCCTTTCTACCGATGGTCCCACCCGTCATGATGCGTCTGGTGCATGGGGATTTTACGAATAATGTTTGATACCCAAGCGATATTAGGTACGGACAGTTGATCTGACGATTTGCTGTTTGGAGTGGATGATGAGTGAGTGAGGAAGTGAGAGAGGGAGGGGGTTTGGG
>JAAOAN010001005.1:452-39343 GCA_013396205.1 Fusarium mundagurra
AAAAAAAAAAAAAAAAAAACTGATAGGATGCATCATGGGACTGAACATATTAATAACAGAGTACTTCTAAAAAACCTCATTGGCTTGTGATACTGAGGGGACCATGAAGGAACAGTATCCTTTTGCGGTAAAACGAGCAGTTCATACATTGAACACTACCTATTTCTTGAGGTCGATGTTTGTCATTAGTTGATGACGTACAGTCAGTGGTATTCACACGCCTTTCCTTGATTGCCGAATAACGAAAAATGCAAGGATCATAGCTTGATCGAGAGTGCTGGAAGAATGGTAAAGTGCCCCGCCTGCGCGCTCATATCGTTTGTGTGGTGGAATAAGTACCCCCAATCAAGGTTGTCCAGATCGATTGATGGCTGGCTGAATGTCTCTTTGACATACAAGTCTTGATTTGGGACTCAATGGCAATCCAACGCTATTGGATATATCCTCAGGTCGGTTGGCTCTAGCATTCGCGTGTTTGTCATCTGTATATGCCTTTCAATGGACTATACCGCCTGAATTGCAGTTCTGGAAGTCAACTTAAGTGCTTCGCATGACACCACCATCAAGTTTCTCATGCTTTCGGTGACACATCCACCGTGTTGAGCGTAACCCTGCCGAGTTTGTGACAGGGCCACAATGGATGAATGACAATCCAGCTTGAGTTTCTGCACGCCAGCATAAGTGTTGCCTTGACCAGCCATTCAGGATCGAAAGCACCTCTCCCACCCCGTTCACTCACCTGCCTTTGCATGTCTCGATAATCGAATCAGAATCATTTGCTGCAGGTCGTGCAACCAGAGCGATTACCAGCCTTTTTTTCTCTTCCTTCTTCTTTTTCCAGTCTTGCGTCTTATCAGGGGCTACTAGGATATCTAGGCTGGTAATTCGGCTTACTGCGTCCATCTATCGACTCTTGCTTGGGTAGATTGTCAAATGTCTGAGCCTGCACTTGATTCTACACGTGAACTTGACCGAATAACTGATACTCAGTTAACTCGCCGTGACCAAGTTACCCTTTTATTGACAGGGTCCAGACATGCTCGATGCACCCCTTAGGAGCGCAGGCTCTAACAAACAGTCTCGACAGGTTTCAAGACGTTGGCCTCACACGTCTCAGATTCAGCCCTGCAAGTGAACGTCGGCGTAGCTGATTCACGAGCGCATGCAAATGATTTTGATCGATATGATATCACAAGGAGTCTCTGTGCCTGACTAGTTCCTGCCCCTGCGTCTTGCAACCGGTGTTTATTGATCAAAACCCCTATGGCCTCGGGTGGATGACGACTATGAGAGGCGGTTACCCTGGAACATATAAGAGCGATATTACCTCAGGCATACGAAGCTTTGTTCTCGATACGTTGAGAACACAACTGGAAGGATATTACTGAAATACATGCCTATGAATAGGTAGTCAGTGCATGAAGCACACAGCCTTACTAGAAGACATAAGTGATCATAGCTGTTCTCAGAGGTTGGACAATGTAATGTCATAGGATAGATATACCTTCTGAAGTTATCCATAATAATTATGAATATTCTAGCAGTGCATTGTTCATCATTTTAGCACCCGAGCGGACTACCCTGCAGCCATCCCCAGATCCTCGCTTTTCCTTGGAAGCTTGCAAAGGTCTCAATATACATAAAGCGTATACTCAGCACCACGACGCAGTAGGCAAGACATCCGACAACCTGTAAGTTTGCATGTATAGTCGTATACTTGGAGTTGAGCGATCGTCCTGTTGGATTATCCCACAAGCCTGGGAGGTTTCCGGACTAAGCAGTCACTGATAAAACAAGCAGTACTGTATGTATGAGTAATAGATCCTTCGGTGTACGAGACGAACCAAGGAGAACTGCCTCCAGTTGGCCGTATTTGGAGACCAGACTACCACCTAACAGCCTTCACGCCGGCATCCATGCAGCAGTCTACAAACCCCAATAGTTTAGGACGAGAAATGATCTGCCAGGTTTGCCTAATTAAACTTGCTGATAACCCATGTGTGAGAATGAGAAAACCATTGCTATCACGAACTCCATCTCATCGTAGTGGAGCGGCACAATTTTCCAGCACCGTAGATCAGCTCTCAGACCACACGCTATTTGCAAGGCTCGAGCGTCATGACAGTACGCCGAAAGGGCTGCTCGGGTTGATAGACCCCCACTCACTGGATGCAGCCCGGGCCAAATCGACAGGGCAGCTCGATAAGCTTACATAGAGTGCAAATGCAGAGCTTTTCCAGTCGCCGGACTCAACAGCAAATCCCCGCAACGAAGGGCTCTGGCTGGGATTTCGCTCCCACGAGATCTTGAGATTCAGAAGGGTCACCGACCACTGTGTTGGCCACCATCGTGTTCGTTATCTGTTCTTGCTCACAATGGGCTGATTATCGCAAGAATCGAGGTGAGTGGTCATTCAGCCTGATCTTGCAGTAACTGCGTGCGGGGATGAGGTGCGCTGATGGGCGACAAAGATACGAGCCGCCGTCGGATTTGTATGGCCAGCCTTGTTAATTCCCTCAACATGAGTATCATGCCTTGTTGTCTAGTTCTATCTTGGCCATACCCGCAGAATGTTGACGCGCCGATGTCACCTGAATAAAGGCTAGACGAACAGCTCACGTTGTGTGGCGTTTGCGAACCGATGGTGAAGTCAAACCTACTTACTGTTCATCACGGATTTCTCCATGGGCCGATTCCCACAATAGAGCCGGAGGCCCTGTTGCGAATCCGAACGGAGGCTTCACGTTATATTTATCAACGTCGCCAGGTCCAGTTCCCCTAAAGCTTACTGGTAGATGGGGCCTGACGCTAGAATCTGAGGCTGAGTGCCGATGAGGGCAAGCCACAAAACCCTAGGTCCCGACGGGTAACTTTGAAGCTGGTACCACCAGTAAGTTTGCACGACCCTGGCAACGTTACTTTGAGAAAGTTTTTGCTATGTAGCGGTTTGCGCACCCCTGCCAATGAGAGTTGCCGAGCTAGTGACCGTCGCCGGTTTTCTTCTTCTTTTTCTAAAGATACTGCAAGGGAAAGAAAGGGTGTGATCAATACGAATCAGCAAACTGAGATCGAATTGATGTCCGAATGGAGATGGAACAGACGGCCGCACCTTGTAAAAGGGAAGGGCAAAGAGAGGTTACAAAGAGAGGGCTATTGGCTATTGGGCTATTGGTAATGGTCACTTGCCCACTGAGTCACAATCACTCAGCAATTGGTCGTGTTCTTGATTAGCATGGATAATGACAAGAACCGAAGCATCTCCAGACTGCGTCACTCAATCACCCGATTAAACATCGGTCACCCATGGAGATCTGTTTGGGGGATCCAGAACCCAAATTTGGATTCGGAGAGCACGAGATTCGGAGGTTAAACCACGATGAAGTCATCGGACGCTGGAGGCCGTTGAAACATTCCAGCTATTTCGGTTGCTTCTACCAGCAATCCGGGGACGACCTGGCAGCCTGCTCTGAGGCTCAGCTCAGATGGGCGGGCTCCATGCTCGTGGCCCGGCAACCCCGGCGCTGGGCATAGGGCATGTGGCGGACCGCTAGCTTGGGCAACAGAACGCCATTTTCCAAGAATAGCCCTTGTCAATTCGTGATGGCAGCCTTACACATCTGATTGACCCGACGTTACGTCCGCCATCGTCAACTGGATGCTTAAGCTTTCCCACGAGATCGAATCGTTACATACTGACATAGCCACACATGCGCGTAGGGTTCTGGTTATGCCACTCCGTTCTGGACCCTCCGGCCGCTGTACGTACGAAATTCTCCAACAGGGGTGCCTTGCCAGCCAAGTCTTTGGATTGTTCTTGACGGTCAGGTCAAGACAGAATTTGAAATTGTAAGCTTGGTGAGCCCAACAGCCATCACCGTGGGTCCTGTATGCAGAGATTTGCTCTAGACCTTGCTAGGTGCAGTAGCTGTGGACATGGCATGGCCCGCTGCTGGTTGACGACGATAACGAGAGCCAAGGAAGCAACATGGCTCTTTTGGGTCTGTCTTCCTCTTTGGGACATGGGGGGAGTGCCGTGAATGGTGGTTTACAGCTGTCAGCAATACGGAGATCCAGGGTCTTGGCACCGGACAACCCACACCTCGTATCCATATCGCCATTTTCAACAGCCACTTCGCCATGGGCTTATCATCAGCCCTGCTCACAAGAGCTAGTCCCGTCATTGGCTTGGAATAGAATCGAATTGACGAAGACTTTAGTCGGCTCCGCTCTATCTCGCTTACCTACCCAACAAATTAGGCCACCAGGTCGACGAGATATAAGAAATGCTCTATCTCGCCTTCAGCCCCTTCTCTCATCATCTTATACACCATCGTCTCTCGTTCAAAGATTAGCTCTGTCGATCTAGGATCTAGATACCTTGACAAAGTACATTCGTTTAAACAACCACAACCACTAAACACCAACCACTATCATGAGGTCTTCAGGAATCATCGTCGCTGCTGCGGCTGCTGTCGCCAACGCTCACTACGAGAACGTAAGTTGCACTGGATACTGTTAATGTTTCGAAACTTGTACTGACTTACATGACCTAGCCTTCCGTTGGCTTCACCACTGTCTACACCCACCCAGCCAACGTCACAAAGCCTACCGAGTACACTACCAGCACGGTTTACAGCACCAAGACCTATACCATCACTCAGTGCCCCCCTACTGTTGTCGACTGCCCTGTGGGCCATGTCACTACCGAGACCATCGCTGTTTCCACAACTGTCTGCCCTGTCACTGAGGTCCCTACTGAGCCCAGCAAGCCTCACGAGCCTGTTTACCCCAACCCTACTGAGCCCAAGCCTCATGAGCCTGTATCTACTCACCCGGGTCAAGATGTTATCACCAAGACTCAGACATACGCCTACCCTCATCCTACCAACCCTGGCCAGAGCGTGACCAAGACCATCACTTACACCGTCCCCAAGGACCATGGCTACAATGCTACTGCTGTCAACCCTCCTCCTCATACCTATCACCCTGTTCCTACTGGTGGTGCCCCCGTCTACCATAATGGAACCACACCCGGTTATCCTGGTAACCATGGTGGAAAGACTCCTCAGGGTGAAGAGAGCGGCAACGATGATGGCACTGACAGCGGATCCCATGGTGGCTCTGAATCCGAGGACCACGAGCCTTCGACTTCCTCTGATGTTCCCGAGACTGTCCAAACTGCTGGAGCTCACATGAACGCCGTCACTGGCCTGCTCGCCATCGTTGGCTTCGCCGCCGCCTATCTGATCTAAGATGGGTACTGACCACAACACCTTTTTTTCTACAAACTTCTTACGATCCTTACATGATGCATGAAAGCATAGCATTTGGGCATGATTTGATTTTGTTTGCGAAAGCGAACGGCGTTTAGAAACAGGGGTTATTTCCGCTATGGATACCAATGGATTGGGCCTAGCGATGACGGGATTGGGGATGCATTATATGAGATCCGAAAGCACATGCACACGACTTATATACTAATTTCTACATTTAATACTAGCGACCATTCATTTAGACTAGACTTTGATTCACATTATACCTAAAATGGTGCTTTTTAAAATATAGACGGTTGCTTAGACACATATACTATTCCACAGCTCCATTGACCTCGATTTGCTGCACTAAAGCAAAACTTATCATGGCCCTTATTGTCTGAAACATAAAATCATTCCTGGGTTTGAGGATATGGAATAGTGTCTCGTATTTCGGTCCAATGTCCAAGCATTCGGTAAATATGAAAACCAAAACGCCAACGACTCAGTGTTATGTTTTGCTGCAGATCGTATTGAAAACCCAAGCCTGTGGCACGTCTTGTTCGTTTTCACACTCGCTCATGTAACTCAAATAAAGCGCATATCGAAACAGAACCTCTCTCAACTCCTCTTTGCGTATCCTTCTCCCCACTCCGATCTGCCAGTTATCTATATCCAACTTGACCCCATTTGCTCCCATTTCAACAGCCCATGACTGCCCACGCAAGCCAGCCCACAGCGCCATTAGGAACGATTCGTCAATGTGTAGGTTCTGTGGCACGCCGCATCTTGGTGACCAGATAGACGGTCGTCGACGGCGTCGTTCTGGGTCTCGCGCGATCGTCATAAGAGTGTCTTGAGCAACGACCGGATCAAGAAATGATACAAGTACTTCAAAGGTTCGCTTTGCAAGTATGGCGTTAAAGAACCGGGACGCCAGACGGACTTGCTTAAGAGCCGGGGCTTGGAGGTTGTCAAGGATCTGGATAACGATTTCTGTGGGGAGCGTTTCCATTGTGACGGGCCGCAAGGGAGCCATCGCAAAGGGTTCAGTACTGTGTCGTCAAGTACGCGGAGTGAGTGAAGACGAGGATAATGAAAAATAGAAGCGGTAACCTTCACGATAACGAGTGGCTATGTCTTACTCTATGTACCTCCCTATTTGCGAATTATCTTCCGACCTGATGTCTTGCCTGTACTGCAAACTCCCAATCCGTAAAGGTTCTCATGTGAGACAGCCAACACAGTCAACGTAGATCCACCGACTTGGTCAGGTACATGAGAGCCAATTGGTTCGTAGGGGTTCTCGTAAAGGGTTCTCGTAAGGCTTGCGGGGACGTAAGCCGACCAGACTGACTGTGCTTTTAGTCTATACCTAGGTATGGAAAGTCTAGAGGTGTAAGATGCCATATTTAACTGTACTCGACTAAGACGGTGTCTTGTTTCCTTGACTTCGGGTCATATTCATAACTTCTTAAAAAAAAAAAAAAAAAAACCACTTTACTCGCAAGTCTCCTCTTGCCACCATGCCTTCATTAAACGTAACCGCTCCGTCCTCTCCTTAGCCATCCTCCTACCTTCCTCTGTTTTCATCATGCCCTCAAGCAACAGGAGCTTATCATCAAAATGCTCCATAGTGTTCTCCAATGTCCGACTCTTGGCACCTCCAAATGCGAACGTCCTCGCAATGCCTACGGCGCCAATGGCATCTAGGCGGTCGGCATCCTGAACAACGGCCAGCTCCGGATACTTGCCCACAAGCTCCTGTGTCCGCGCCGGGTCCTTAACTTCGGAGGAGTAGCTGACGCCGAGGCAGATGGCCTGGACGGTGTCGGCAAGGGCCTGTGGTGCACCAAAGGACACGAGCACGGATGCTACCATGCGAGAAGGGTCCTCGCCGGGGCGGAGGTACTTCTTGTCGCCAACGTCGTGGAGCAGTGCGGCCAGCGTGACCAGATCTTGGCGTGTTGAAGGGGTATGAGACTGGATATGCTGCGAGAGACGGAGGACACGCTTGATATGGTTGAAGTCGTGCGATGCGTCATACTTGGACATGTATTCCTCAACATAGTTTGTCACTTTGCCAATAAGGGCGTCATCAACTGACCAGTCTTGGGCAGTCATTCTGTGAAGTCTGTGACCTGAGATGGCTATGTCTGTAAATAAGACGGTAGATTTGGCGTTTCCATAGAGGAAACGTGTCTCGATATCTTATGGTAACCTGAGATTGTCCTGAGGATGACTGAAGCACGGAATAGTGGAGGATCGAAATAAGACCCTAAAAATCTATGCCATGAAAACTGACCCTAGACACGAAATGGAACTCCTACCAGCCTTTGTAACCCAGCACTCCGATTTCAGTATTTCCTATAAGGATCATATAACACGATCTTTAATGTAGGCAGGAAGTCCAAACAGATGCTTGGGGTCGAATATATAACGCTTGTCCAGAGAATGTAGGACGCGGCGGCCCGGCGTGTTGAATGAAGGATAATCTGGAAACCAAAACGGGTCCCCACGTGACAGGCCACAGGATTTCCATTTGGGACTCATTAGGTATTGCATTGAGAAGTTCTCTGATATACCTCATGAATGAAGTCATCTGTGTTTCATTCCTCTCAGACAAACCATTGGACAGAGGTCTTGAACAAATCTCGTGATTCTCAACTATGGTCGCTCATCTGATGATTGCTAGCACCTCTATTCTTTCTTCTATTTCCTTTGAGAAACATGATCCAACGGGAACAAAGTTTTTGCCTGGATATTGTAGCCCTTTGCCCACATTTCACCGCTTGCCCGCCTAGGTAAGTGCTACTAGGTACCTATCTATGTATACCAAGTCAGGTCCTGTATATGAGTGCATGAATATCAACTCGTGCCATGATATAGGCATTGACTGAGCTGAAACATGATTCAAATGTCTAATAATAGATATCCAGTATACTGTCAAAGCCCAACATTACTCGTCACTTGTAGGTTGCTATGATTACCTATGCTAGATAAGGTAGGTATACTGAATTCATGCCATGCAGCATATGTGTGGGTATTATTCTTCATGCACCCAGGACAAAAGCATATCGATACGAGCAAAAAAATGTTATCTGAGAGAAAGTTCGTGGCATGCAAAGCTATCTGAGTGTAACCTTCTGTCAAGTGATTGGCACGCGCTGTGGGAAAGCCGGGTGCTATACTGTCGATACAGTATCAATTAGAATGACAGAAGCCCAGACTCACTGCTCGACATACCGATTACCCATTCGATCAAGTAGAGGAAAGGTCACGCTCTGACCGAGGTTCTGCAACGGGGGACTTTCAGCTGTGCCTTTCGTGGAGTCCCCCTCTTTCAAAAGGCAGCCATCACGGGGAACAACTTGGCTTGCCCTCGCCTCTCGCGGTGTCAGAAGACTTACATAAGTACCTTGGTGATTATATCAGGGGGCAAAAATAAAGTGGCCAAAGTGCCTGCTGAGTTCATACTGAATTGTATTAATACAGTCTGAGCCTTTTTGTCGTTTGGGACTTGAGTCCTTAGTCTGCTGGTTCCCTTCCTAACCTTGTAAATAGAGTCACTCGGTGGTGGGCGACTTCGTGTACTCCGTAAGTGTGACGGACCTCACATACCCGCCGAAGCTAAAAGGCATAGCATGCATAGAGATGGATTAGAGAGGACCGATGCTACCGATGCTAGACCCGGGAAGGTAGAAGGCATCTGGCACACGCGGACGGGCCGTAGAGGGGGAGATGGAGATAGTACGCTTAGACCCATTATGCTTATCGAACGGGAACCTGGCTTGGCATATTTCATTTTTTCTGTGAGCCAAGGTCATCTCAATGATGGCCCGTGGCTTTTTATCAGAGATTTCAGTGTGCATACGATTGAGGAGCCTTTCGGGGATGCGAGCAGAAGTGGCTGGATAGGGGGATACAGATAGACGAGGCCTCGATATGTATGTACCTTGTAGGTGAAGGCCACCGCCAATTCGCATGTCTCTCTCTTCTGGGCCATGTACTCTGTCTGTAAGCGTAGCGCAGACGCGGCAAATCCACACTACCATTTCGACTTGCATCTGAAGCGTGATATGGCGTACATACACTGCCGCCAATACGACAACAGCGGAGCATACAGTTCCGCCGCGACTCTGAGAGCAAATCCATCCAGTGAGTCAATTATTGACTCGTCCAATTCTTCAAGCCGGCCGCATGAACTCGAGGGTTGCACTACAGTTCGCCCGACTAGAGAGCGGCCCAATAATGGCCAGAGGTGTCAAGCGGTGCAGTGCAAGTCAGAGGCAGAACATTACGGCAGATGCGAGGCAAGGCGATGCGACGCGATGCGATGTGCGATGAGCATACAGTAGGCTTTGCATGATCCATAGATTGCAATGTGCTGCTGAGGCCACGAGAGCCGACAAATCTGGTGTCTAGACCGTACAAGAAATGACACTGATGTTGCGTCCTTGCATGGCTGAAATGCAAGTGGTTGATGCGAGATGTGGTTGACGACTGTTGGTAATTGGCCGGGCCTTGCAGCGTGACGAGAGGTTGAATCTAGCGGTGCCACAAGCCAATGGCGACGTTGGAATAGACGCTCTACGAGGGTCGCTCTTTGGGCCTGTTTAGCGGTAATGGGCTTCTGATTGGCGCAGTGTTTCTCCCCGCTCTGGGGCTGCTTCTAAATATCGCAGTATTTGGCATGGGTTGTACTCCACTTTTGATGCACGCACTTACTTGATCCACACTTGCTTCCATAACCGCCCACGCTTGTCCCGGGAGGGAAGAGGGAACCGTTCAATTGTGATGGGTCGAGTGATAGTAGATGACATGAACTCGGCATTTCCTTGTCTGCAGCCCGTGATTGGTTGTCTCTGTAGTTGAAGAGTCCTTGTTTCTTGTAAATCTGTGCGTGTGCGTGTGTGTATGTGTGTGCGTAATTCGTAATTCACACGGCAACAGATGGATGTTATTGTCAATCGATCGATACATTGGGTCCATCACAATTATCTAGGTAAGGTACTTACTTATCCATCCACATGATGATGGGTATGGATATTGGATCCATGGATCCATGCAAAATGGCTGTGGCCACTATACACGGCTGTTCCTTATAAACAGGACCAACACCCACCCTCAAAGCCTCTCTTCTTCTTTTTTCTCTTCTTCTTCAGCAAGTCCTTTTCAATCGCAAATCCTGTTTTTGTTCTTGGGTCTCTTACCCTTCCCCCTTTGTGTTTTCGTTGTTCACCGTGGAGCCGGTCTCTACTACTATCTTTCTAATTTTCGTTGTCTCTAATCAAAGATATCCGTCAACTCCAAAGCCTACTCAATAAGTTGCTGGCCAGCTTAGAGACATCAACCTTTTAACGATTATCCTGTGTTTTTTTTACTGCTCGTCCCGCCTGTTATAATCATCTAATTACAGAAATCACGGATTTCACTTGCTCGCGCCAACTATCAAACAATATTGCATTCATCAAACTTTCATTGTTCGCATCATCGACTCACCAAACAACTCAAACACATAATTGAATCAAATTAAATCAAAGCAAAATGTCGGCTGTTCAACTTTCTTTCTCTCTCCGCGTCTCCTCTGGCGTCAAGACTGTCCACCTTCTCGGCTCTTGGGACGGTTACGTCGGTCAGCTCCCTCTCTCCAAGGACAAGTCCTCCTCCAAGTCCGGCTCCTGGAAGGGCACCTTTCGATTCCAGAACTCGACTCTTGAGGCTGGCCAACGATACTGGTACTACTACATCATCGATGGTTACCATGTTGCCCACAACCCCAGCGTTACCTCAACCATCGAGCCCACCACTGGCCGTGAGCTGAACGTTCTAGACGTTCCCACCGACTCCCACAAGTCTTCGTCCCACCGCTCTTCATCTTCCAAGTCTTCCTCCAAGTCTTCCTCTTCTTCTTCCAAGTCCTCATCCAAGTCATCGTCGCACAAGTCTTCCTCCAGCAGCAAGAGCTCTTCTCACTCCTCCAAGGACAAGGAGTCGCGATCTTCGCGATCCTCACGCCACAGCTCTAAGCTCTCAGTTGACATCCCCAAGGGTCGCCCCCTGTCAATCTCCCAGATCCAGGCCCCAAAGCCCATGTCTCCCCATGCGACTAAGCACATCTTGGATGCTTCCTACTACGATAACGAGGAACTTGAGGAGCTTGCCGACCGCTTCGGCAGCGCCAACATCGAGGACGAGTTCATCACTGACTTCAGCACATCGCCAATCTCCTCCAGTGGTTCTTCTCTGTCCTACCGCTCCGACAGCTCCTCACCCAACTCGTCCCTCTCTGGCTACAGCACTCCCGGATCCGACGTCAGCTCTTGCACTTGCGAGCGCTATGGCATTACTCGCAAGGGCGAGCGTGTCAAGCTCGACTGCGGCGGATCCCGCTGTGGCTACGATGACGATAGTGATTCCGTCTGCTCTAGTGGCAGTGAAGACGAGTATGAGTACGAAGAAGCCTCCGTCTCGCGCACCAGCTCTCGCCGCCACGGCGTGGTCGCATAAATGCGACAGTGTGCGGAAGGCTCTGTGGCAACAGGTTGAGAGAACCTTTAGCCGTTCATTCTTTAAATCGGGCATCCCCTGGCAGCACACTCGCGCCGGGATGACTCGACCTATGTTGTTGTGGTAATATCAGCAATCATTTTTCTGTTCCGACCTACGTCACGCTGTCAGACGTGGATGGTACGCCGAGCTGGTCTCGTACGTTCCACCGCGACGATGCGTTGATCGTTAGCTAGGTCGATGCTGCGGCCGTTTGGCGCAGTCCTCTCGTGGCTGCGCAGACGTAATTTTTCTTCCTCACTCTGTTGGTTCCTGGGTGAGCTGGGAGTTCTCGAAAGAGGCTGCCCCAGAAGCAAACAATGTCAACGCATGAGAATCTCATCTGCCCTGATGGTGGGATCCCGTTTCTTGCAAACAATATCTGGATGTGGTTCAGGGCCTGGCGATTGATGAAGGTCTAGACTAGCCATTACGAAGTATGAGGTGGATGATCAAGGACAGTCATGAGCAACGATTTAATGAAAGAAATAGCTTAGCTGTCTAGGATAGATGACGATTGAATCTATTCATGAAACGAGATAAGAGGTCCTGAGTAATAGAGCAACGTGATAATGTACTAAATAAAGCTATCGATTTCGGTCTTTCGGTTCAATGTTACTCCCCATCAATCACTTCTAACAGTGGAGGCTAGGGTAGACGAGGGGAGGGCCTTCAGGGGGCGAGGGTCCAATCTTATGGCGGGGTAACTCCCTCCCTACCTTATCATCTATTGGACATTCATGTATTGCCCAGCGGTAGTATCACAAACTCATCTTCACCGTACTTGTAATACATCTTTTCTACATAGAACATTGCATTGTATCTCTGGTTTATGTAAGACGAGGCCCGAGGTCACCAGTGATTAGTCTCAAATCTAATTGAGTGCGTCTCAAGTTTCTTCCTCAACCACGCTCCACGTCCTTCCTTCATTCATTCGTCGAGCTTCACTTTACACGATCTCAAGTATAGCATCACCCAGCGCAAATATGTCAGACGAGCAAATCATACTCCCCATCATCGACTCCCACATCCACCTCTACCCAGCGGCCGAAACCGACTCCCTCGCCTGGTACACTCCCGATGGCCCTCTTGCCGGCCAACATTCCCTGGAAGAATACCGCGAAGCTACCTCATCCGCACCGTCTCTCCTAGGCTTCGTCTTTGTCGAAACAGACCGCAAGAATGATGTTGAGTCTGGCGCAGTCGATGGCTCCGGCTGGGAGCAGCCTTTGGCTGAGGTCTCATGGCTCAAGCGTGTTGCGCTTGGCCAGCCGCGTGAAGGAGAGGGCCACAGCCCCGAGGATGCAAAGTTATGCCTTGGTATTGTGCCATGGGCGCCGTTGCCAAGCGGCCCTGAGGTTCTAGAGCGCTATCTTGATCGAGTGAAAGAAGAGGCCGGCGATGCTTGGCCCAAGATCAAAGGGTTCCGCTACTTACTGCAGGACAAGCCTCATGGCACTATGCTGGACGATAAATTCATCGAGGGCGTCAAGCTTCTTGGTCGACGAGGATTCACCTTCGATGTTGGCATTGATCAGCATCAACGTGGAAAGAAGCAGCTCGATGAAGTGATCGAATTTGTTGACCGTGTTCACGATGGTGTTCCTGAGGAGGAGAAGGTCACATTGGTGCTAAGTTCGTGCAGCTCTTCTCTTCCCCTACTTCATTCTAACAGTTTATCCTTAGACCACCTCTGCAAACCCGACTTCAGCATCTATAACCTTACATCAGACCCCAGCTTCCACGCCTGGCGTACTGCCGTCTACACTCTCAGTAAAGACTCTCACGTCTATATGAAGCTCTCCGGTGGCTTCTCCGAAATGCCTGACTCCCTACGAAACCAAGACCCCAACCACATCTTCGAGGCTACTCTCGGTTGGCTCGGTATTGTCCTCGCCACCTTTGGCCCCAGCCGTATCATGTTTGGCAGCGACTGGCCTGTCTGCACTGTCAACACCGACAATGCCTGGCCTAGATGGCGCAGCATCGTTGAACGCATGTGTTGGATGGCTACGCTGAGTGATGAAGAGCGCGCAATGATCTTTGGCGGTACGGCCAAGAAGGCCTATGGCCTCTAATCCGAGGAACGGCATTATCAGGGCAAATACTATATACATATATAGGTATAAAGAAAGCTTCCTTAATGAGACATGTGAGTGTAAATAAACAGAAATTCTCATAAGAATAATAATCGCAACCTTTGATACTAACGGATCTCATGATTTAACTCAAAGACGACTTTATATCCGGCCTCTTGATAGAAGCTTCAAATCTCAGGAAGGAAAAGAAAATCAACTATGTTCGAGAAACTCCAATCTACAACTAACATCCATTGTAAAATGCAACGCCGGGCTCCCATGACCATCAGTCGTAGAAACGTCAATAAACAATGTCATGTCAGGGCTCTAGAGCAAGCTCGCGGCATCCCCCGAGCATATGCTATGCAGAAAAACAGGCTCCAGTCATACAGTTTTATGTGTCATTAGTTTTCGCGTCCATCTGCCCCTTTGAGGCTCATCGTGTTCTCTCCATCCAATATTACTCTGCTCCACGTCCTCGGTAGTTGCCCATCTTCTCAATGGAGTTCATAATGCCGCTACGGGTCATACCACCTGGACGAGGCAAGCCACCTGCGCTCTTTGTTCGCTCGTGAGGTGCTCGGAGTCCCGAACCTGGCGCGCGTAGTCCCGACGCACGACTGACACTGCTTCTAAAGTGATCTGCACTTCGTTTTGGCGTCTTAGTCTCAGGTTCTCGGTCATGTTGTCTCTCATGAGGGTAACGAGACGCAGACGGAGGCTGTTGAGCTTGTTGCTGTGGCTGAGGCTGAGGCTTTGGTGTCTGCGCAACGAAGCTCTGCATGCTCATCATCTCCTCGGCAAGTTGCACAAGCTCCCCCTTCTCTACGCGCTCCTTCTCCAGCATACTGCGCAGTGACTCGTTGTCGAGTTGTACTGTATGGACAACTGCCTCAAGTCGTTGGATATCAGCATTCAACTCCTTGATTGCTGCGCTGTCTCGGACTGCTTGGGCCTTGCGCTCATCGGCCTCAATGTTGTCGGGTTCGACCCTGCTCATTGTTGTATCTCGGCAGACACGCAGACGTTCGTTCTCCTCAACAAGTTCTCTGATCTTGCTTTCAAGCTCATGGACACGCTTCTCCCACCGAGTCTCGTATGACTTCTTCAGGGCAGTAACCTTAGATTCGTGCTTGCTCTTATAAAGAGCATGAAGTTCACGAGCCACCCGCTCGACTGCAATCTCAACTTCGTGATTGGTGTCGTTTGGGCTCTTGGGCTTTTCCGGCGACGACTTGTCGGTGTCTTTCCCGGCACGCATACCCGCCATCTTGCTCTCCGCCTCTTGGTGCAACATTTCGGCTGCCTCACGTCGCTTCTCACTCTCCTCCAACTTCTGTTCGAGCTCTTCCTGTTCTCTTTGGCTCTCCACAATTTCTTCTTTGGCCTTCCGCAAGACATGTTCCATCTCACGACCGCGGTTCTCCCAACCTTCTTTCTCAGCAGTAAGTTGCTCTTTGATAGAGCGTTCCTCGCGGAGCTGCTCCTGAGACTCACCCACTCGCTTCTCTGCATCGCCAACTGCGGCCTTCAGCGATTGCACTTCGGCTTCCTTACCACTCAATGAAGCTTTGAGTGAGCTGATCTCTGACAGAAAGTTTGATTTGAGAGACTCGAGTTCTCTCGCGGTGATGCTGGGAACGCTTCGAGGTGTGGGCATTGGGGGGATGTCAAAGTCGATGAGGTTGGCAAATCCGCCACGAGAAGGCGTCGCAGTCATATCAGGCGCTGTGCGAGATGGAGAAAGCCGGCCCTTGACCGGTGACTTTTGGGGTGATCTCTGAGGAAAACGCAGCTGCTCTGTGAAGTCCAGAAGATTCGTCGTGTTTCCCGAGTCGTGTCTCGGTCTGGTTCGCGACGTTCGTGATGGGGAGGGATCCGCTCGTGTGTTTGCCCGAGGCGTGAGACCACCCATGTCGGACAGCTTGGTAGGACTTTGGCCGAGTTTGGCAAACATGGTTAGGTTGGGCACAGCCGAGAAGGTACTAAAGGTACTGATCGCTGTATCGTCAGGGCACACGGAATCGTCGACCTCCATTTCTCCAGAAGGGTTCACGTTGATGGTGCCTGTAGTGACGTCCATGTCGTCCAGGCCGTCTTCCAGGACGCTCTGCTCATCTTCAAAGATCTCAATCGCGCGCTTGAGGCCTTCGTTTTGCCGCACTGCATCCTCTAGACTCATTGTGCTCTCTTGGGAGGCAGCGCGGGTTGTGTCGAGAGGGTTGCTGATCTTAACAGGAAAACGCTTCTCGGGAGACACCTTTCTAGGGCTACGAGCGTTGGGGCTCAGTCTATCTGTTGATCTTCCGTCTCTCACCTCTCGCTGGTCCGTGAGGATCTTCAACGGTGAAAGAGTTGAGCCAGAGAGGACTCGGGAGTGTCGTGATTTTGAGGGAGAATGGTTCTCCTGATCGGAAAGTGCAGTATCGTTGAGGGCAGACACGAAAGGAGATGATCCCTGAGAGGGTTGACTCTGTGATTCGGAGGACGCAGAGACTGTTCGTACCTCATAGGAGTCGTACCGCTGAGCAGTAGCTGGTGTCTGGATATTGAGATTTGAACCTTGGGCGGGCGACAGTGGTGTTTCCATTGTGATGCACGCTGAATCAAAGAAATGTGTTAATCAAACAGCCAATGTATGTAGTCACTGTTCCAGTTGGAAGAGGGTTTCGTCGACTTGATAGTCTGGTTCAAGCCACTTTTGAGCAGTGTTGCTTGTTTAGAAAGTCAAGTTCAACGATCGCACGCTAACACCAAATATGTTGACTTTAGGTAGTTGACCCGACAACAATCAACAGTGGATCTCTCACGTGGTAATCATGCCTTAATCATCATTCAACTACTATACCTTGTTCATGGTTTCTAAGTAAATAAATACCAACGTAAGTACCTTAGTAGTTACAGGCAAGACGGCATGACATTCATTTCACTCGCCGTTGCTTGGTTATGTTATGACATTCCAATATTCTTTCATCTCACAAAGTTATTACCAGACTAGCTTAGAACCTGGGCACCCCCCTACCCATGGAAGTGCTCCGTACACTTGTTCTCACATACACTCTAACACTCATCGCCATGACACGTTGCACAGGAATCTTGGCGCATATGATCCAACTCTCTAATTGTATCTATTCTTGAGATAAAAAAACAGCTTTTATTGTTCCCTCATAATTCGTTACCTAATAAAGCAACACTTCCAAGAAAAAAAAAAACACACATCGTCTGTGCCCGCGTTTTCTGGACCACAGTGAAACGCGAGCACATATGAAAAGAAGTGAAGAAATGAGAAATGTAAGATCGTAATTCATAATTCAGAGCCTTTCCCATAGGTCCCCTTCGGCGTCTTGACTTTCCAACATTTGGGTTAGCCAAGACAGCTCAGTAAACAAGGGTCCAGTCCAAACTCATCATTCCCGCCTGGGCTCATTACAGGCAGTACTGTCCCGTAGTATGCGATCATATCGCATTTCGGAGTAAATCATCGAAGGAAAAACCTTGCTGCAGAGACTCTTTCCAGAAATTAAGCCTCCATGCAGACCGTGACTCATTAGTCATTGTATATCCGTGACAGAGCATGCTAGATCAACAAAAAATCGGAAGTCGTATCGTGAACTCGTCGGCATCATCTTTGCAATCAAGGGCTTTCCGATGAGGGACACTCCAGTGTCCAATAAAAAAGAAAGAAAAGAGTTCTTTTTAGAGAAAAAAAGGAAATTGAGAGAATGTGTTTTCATATCCCTGCTTGTCGGAGATGGGACGTATCATAATTTTCGCTTGCACTGTTCAATGAGTGCACGGGGGAGATGCCACTGTTCCTTGTAAAACGTCGGCAACAAAACACCGAGAGTCATCTATCAGTCCTGAAAACTAACCGAAAGATTGCTGTCTTCGAGGAGCGCTAATGGCAGAAGGAGGCCGAGCGCCATTATCGTACACCGGAGCAGAAGGATACGAAGGAGACGCAGCAACAGTGGATGCAGGTCGAGCCAAGTTGTCATAAACAGGAGCAGGGGCATAGGAGGGAGAGGTGCCAATGCTAGAATGAGGGCGATTCATGGCGTCATACTGGGGAGCAGGGACACTCGTCTCCATGGTCTTGTGTCGCTTCAGGTCGAAGTTGTTCAAGTGATCATGTACATTTGGGCCAGGTCGTGGCGTCTCCGCCTCATCATCTCGTCGTTTGTATGGGCTCATGCCGTTCATAACACCAGGCTGGCCATACCCGTTGTGCAGGGTGTAGAATCCGCCAGGAGAAACCATGCTGTCATTCGATGTTATGGTTTTACGCCGCTTTACTTCGAAGTTGCCTGCGGAATCATGTCCATTGGGACTTGATCGGTGAACGTCATCATCCTCATCTCGACCTCGCTTGAGCATACCTCCGTCCCCATTAGCAAGAGGCTGATGATGAACGTTCGGTAAAGGCTGAGCATATGCATTCGACATACCAGGCATGCTACCAGGCATGTTGTTCATGGTGTCGTGTGCACTATGCGCTGACCTATGAACCTCATCATCTTCCTCTCTGCCCCGCTTGAGCATATCTCCTCCATTCTGCATAGGAGGCTGATGTACATTCGCAAGGGGAGGCTGTTGAGGGTAACCATTAGACATTGCGTGCATGTTACTCATATGATCATGTCCATTAGAGACTGGTCGGTGCAGATCTTCTTCTTCTTCTCGCCCTCGTTTAAGCATACCACCTCCATTAGGCATGGGGGGCTGGGAACCATTTGTGAGAGGCTGGGGAGTGCTTGCGAGAGACTGAGGACCATTTGCAAGGGATTGAGGAACGTAGCCTCCGGTTGGCAAACCAGGCATCATTGGGTGATGCTGTCCAATTGAAGGCAAAGCATTAGGAGCAGGGGGTCTCTGGCCACCAAGTCCTTCGTGCTTGCGGCGCTCGGCAGCTGCCATGACTTGACTGGTCCGGTTCGAGTTCGACGGATGGTAAAGGAGTGCTCCGATATTGTGAACAAACAAGGGGAACAGGAGCTCTGTGATCTTCTCCTTGTTCGCAAAGTCTAGTGCACGGTCGTAAGGAATCCTGGGCCATCGTCAATTCAACATCCAGCAATGGGTCTACAGATCCAACTACATGGGGATACATACCAGACACCTTTCAAGTGCATCGGACCAATCTTGACGACATGGCGAACCTTTTCGCTTTTCAAGATGCCGTCCCTTCGACCTCGAGTCATGCCAGCGACATTTAATAGTTTCGTACCGTTAATCATGTGGTTATCTGTACTTGAGGTCAGCTGGTGTATAGGGCGCTTAGGGACAACAATTCTGACCTTCTCTCCGTGCTACACATATACCTCTAGCTTCCACCTGGAAGCAGAGGCTGCCTTCGTCTTCCCACAGGGTAGCCGTGACTCTGGGCTTCATACCGGGAGGGTTATGCTGGCCAGTTGTGTCGAAAGCGCCATTACTATTGCTGTTACTGTAACCTGGCTGCTGCATTGCTCCTTGGTTGCTGAGCGCTGAAGGTACTGGCAATACATTCTGGGGCGCGGGCATAGGAGTGGAGACCGCGGTAGTTGGCGCACCATTCGTAGAATAGCCATAGCCGTACTGTGGTGTCGAATAATGAGGTGAATAATACATGTCTGGCTGGGGATGGCCTTGGTTCATCGCGGAGGTGTTGTTGTTGTTTTCAATGGGGGATGATGGGGTGCGGTTGGTCTCAACGGTCGAGATACGGCGGTTGAGCACTCTCTGCTACAGATGGAGAGGTAGGGCTGGCGTAACGTTAATATGGCAGCACAATTGCGAAGAGGAAGCAGTCGAGGAAGGATGACTGCAAACTCGAAGGAAGAGGAGGTGGACGGCAAAAGGGAAAGAGACCGGCAAAGAAAAAAAAAAGAGAGAGAGAAAAGAAATAGAAAGAGAAAAGGAAAAGGAAAAAATCCCGAGAAGGTCAGGATCTTGGTGGTGAGGAGGCAGAATGAAGAGAAAGGAACAGAGGAGGCAGGTAAAAGGTACGTACCCTCAACTTGCTTGATCAATGGCCGTGGTAGAGGTACCCTCAGTACCCTCAGGGCCTTGAGGAATACCCGCCCCTCAGGCAGGTAGGTCGGGACGGGGGGGAAGACAGACGATGGGGGAGTGCACTTTGGCTTGGTGAGGAGTGTGAGGAGGGAGTGTGGGGCATAAGAAACAGAATCAGAATCCATCCTTGGTGAGAAGGGAACGAAAGGGTGTGGCAGATATCCACCACAGATCCAATCCTATCAAGGGCAAAGAGGGGTTAATCCTTAGTTTAGTTAGTCTGGTTCAAGAGTAGACGAGAGGCAGAAGAACATCATCCACAGATGAAGTCCAAAGCCATTTTATTTCTATGAGCAGACGGGAGGCGGAGAAGGATAAAAGATATTCCAAAATCAAGGAAAGATTACTTCTTAGGTATGCAAAAGCTTTGAAAGGCCTGAATTGTATTGTTCATTTGACAAAATCATGCTCAACGGCCTGCGGCACTAAAAAGAACGACCATGCAGTATGTATGCACACGCACCCAATATGAGTCTATTTGCGGTGCAGTGGACCACTTGCATGCTCTGCTCGTACCTTGAACTTCAGGTTTGTGTGCATGGCACAGAATTGTCACGGTTGATAAGGTCCAGAGCGATAAAGGAAAAGAAAATGCCTAATTTCTAAGGCTTATCTCCTTCGCAATTGTTCGTGGTCAACGAGTCTACGTCTTTTTGACTTCCGAAATACCGGCATACTGGTACAAAACGGGTCAACAATGAATTATCTCAAGAATGAACTTGAAAACCCTTCTCACCGTACGAGCCGACATCGCCCTTGACTTTTCCAGGTGTGTGCTGGCGTGGATCATGAAATGGACTAGACTATCTTTGGCCTGACCACGCACGGTACGATACCTACTGTGTTATGCTTGGGTTCAAGCTGTGCTCAGGATTGAAGGCTTTTGATATCTCGTCTTTTCATGAGCACACAGCCAGACATGACCTAGATGCATCGTATTATTCCTGAAGTATTCCGTCCTCCTCATTTCATGGTCTGGAAGTGGCCAGAGAAATACACAGGCAGTCCCTCCGCTTGTCGTATGCGCACTGGGCACTCTCCTGTCAACGCACAACAGAACCAGGGGACCATCCAGCTCGCAATCTGCACACAAACTCGGTGGAGGAAGGACTCTCTGTAGGGCGTTGTTAAAAGCTAAAGAGCGCTCCCAGCAACTTAGGTGGGTGGTGCGAGGGGTGCGGCTACAGGGGCAGAGGGATATCATTGGGGTGTAGCCAGAACAGCGTAGCACCAGGCCACCTCAAAGTGCGTTGGGCGGAGGAGGGAGTTGATCATGGGTTTTCTCGCAGCGGTTGTTCGTACAGTACAGTTACTCCGTGCCGACTGAGGTATCGCGACTGCTACTAGTACTGGGGTCTCTCCCTGGGTAGAGTGATCGGTCACCCAGAATCCCAGTGGCTACAGGAGGCCACGGGGCCGGCCGGGCTACCCAGGCCACAGCGTGCAAGGATGAAGGATCCGGGGGGGGGAACAGACGGGAGCGATGCTTGGTGTCATTAACCCCTGGCAGCTCAAACTCCGCTTACTCGCGCCAGCAGTTACTGTGCACCCACAGTGCACCTCAGCACCCGCTTGATGCGACAGGAAAAGCCCGCACACAGCGTCGATTCAAGCAAGATACAACTTTGAAACGGGTAGAGAGTAAGTCATAACATGAGAAGCACTACTCAAATTCGCCATTAGGTCACTAGGTGATGCCCTGATCTTGATCATCTCTGAAGTTGCGCCTCAGATACCTGGCTTCAGCTTGTCAATTCATCTAAAACCCAAGTCACCTCGATCATAAGTTTGTTCATAAACAGTGAGATTGACTACGTAGATCACATCACAAGGGTCAATTTGATTGGTCTTTTCTCTCCTCCAGGACCTTGTTGTCGTCCATTTCCCACTCAATCACATCAATCCCTGATTAGATGCTTGACCTGTGTACATACATACACAATTGAGGTAATACTGGCTAGGTTCTTTAACTGCAAGCATTCTCTGGATATTTCCGACAGGCTTACGGATATTAGGAATCGTTCATGCCCTTGTTTCATCAGCGGTTCTTCAGGCTATAAACAATGGTTATCAAAGTATCCAAAAACGGCTGTGAGTCTATCTGATGTCCTCCACGGCTGCGCTAGAGTTCAGGTTGCCTTTGTGTCGCGTCAGTTTGTTGTGGGCTGGGCTTTTCTCATTTGTCTATCTGGTTGTGTTATTGCTTTCCTGTGGCCGTGTCGTGTCAGTGTCGTGTTATGTGCTCGTAGTGTGTTGCGCTGTCGTGTTGTCTTTGTTATTGTGTTCTCTTGTCGCTTTAACGCCATTCGTCGGCTTTCAACTCTTGGTTGACTTCGGTTCTTTCGCGCTCTCCTTCCTTCTAGCTCTTAGTTGCGGCACAGCACTGTGCAAACTACCCGAGGACTTTGCTCCCCATGTGAAGTACGGGCTGTATTTGCGATTGAGTTTCCAGAGCTCTTCAACCAGGTTCATCCAATCAGAGACTTCGAACACCAACTAGAAGATATTTAGATCAAAGGAAGGGAGACGATAATGGCATCAGAGTTTGCGCTTCCAGATTCTCGGCGCTTCTGATCTTTCTGCTTTCTTACCCCCCAATGATCGATCTGTAGGTAGTTAACTACATACCTACCTACTTAATCGTAGTTCTCAACGGTGCGCCAAACCACTACGGGACCGTTACTTTGGGTTCCCTGTATTGCGTCAAGTGCCGGGACAGCTTGTGCACCATTATTTCTGTGCAACTACCAACAACTCGTATTGAGATAAGTTGAGAAACCAAACGCGACCAAAGACCTTTCCATAGTGCCGAGAATTCAACAATGGGGGCATCATGCAGACTAGGAGCGGAAAGGCTGTGTACTCTCACTAAGTTCTGACTACAGGATTCGCTTGCGCAGGAACAGCCACCGATGATGAAGGGAGAGGTCTTGAACAGAGACTCACCAAGTCAAGTTTCTGTAAGAGGCTCAAATGGCTTTGGTTCCGGCCCAAGATCATTGGTCTACAGTTGTCAATGCTCTTGTTCTGCCAACCTCCTCCCAACCCTGCCTGAGCGAAATATGGCCACATCAGCATCCCGGTCTCTCTACTCCGTACGGAGTACATACAAACATACAGTTGCTCAAGCCGGAGCCCACGGCCGTTCGTGCGAAAGTCCGTCAATGGCCCGGCAAGTTCAGCAAGGCTCATGGCCCATGTTGCCATAATCGCATGGGTCGCCGCCGCTCTCCGAACTGCCCGGATTTCCCCTCTTTGACTAGGATGTTGGAACAAGCATCCGCTGCTGGTGTTTATTGAGTTTGATTCGTTGATAAGGCATATGTGGAGTTTCCGTCCTCTCTGTTCTGCATAGCTGAATGGGAAATCATGTCCATCAAGTCATCGTCCTCGTGGCTGAGCTTCTTGGCCCACCAATGATGGATGTCTTACACACAAGAAAACGATGCAGGGCCCGAGGGCCCAGTCGAGCACAGTGCCGGATTACCAGCGGGGTCTCTTATTCAGAAAAGAGCTTTTCTACGGTTCCTGATCCATGGCCGAATGTCCTCGGGTCTGTGAGTTACTGGTACGCTGTGGCGGTCTCGACGAGCCACTTGCCAGGTATCATGTCTCACTTGAGATCAGTTTTATCTCTGCTACTGTTACCTCCCTCTCCCTTGAGAAGGACTCGGCGGCAAGGTAGCCTCCCGCGAGATTCACTGACGCTCAGACAAAGTATGTACAAGCTCTCTCTGGGCCCAGAAATTCCCGCCTTTGTTGAGCCTTTAACAATTGACCGGCTGCTTCAGCTTGATACAAAGTTTCGATGGTCTTTCTCATAATTTCCACTCGGTCACTAAAACCTGGGCGCCAGCTCAGCCACCCCTTTCCTCAAGGCATGTGACTTTTTAAGTAGTACCGTAGTTTGTCCATCTTGCCCTCTCTCTCTCTCTGTCACGATGCCGGTGTTTGCTTTCCTCGCTCCAAGTCTTTACACTTGTTATCGAGCCTTTGAATACGATGCCACTGCCCAGCAGCCTCCCACGTCAACAATTTCTTACGTATGACTATCATGAGCCCTGCATAGAGGCAGTGGTACTTCTGTTCAATTGCGTTTGACCCATTATTTGTGCCCAGCGAATATCTCGAAAGTCAACACAAAATGTCAAGTGTCTTGCTTCGGAGTATTAATCGAGCTGGCAAACTCTAAAACTATCAACAATCCATTGTTCACGACCCAAAAGTACCTACCGCATCATACCGAGGCACCGATAAAGGGTCTGACCGGTTGAAGCTGGGTTTAACACCATTTTGACCAGGGTGGTACGATTGTGGCGGGGATCTCTTGTTACTACGGAGTAGTGAGAAGACAAGTTTTTTCATGGTTCTTCCTCGGAGCGGCTCGACTTCCCGACCACGATAATCGTGATCATGGAGATTGAAAACCAGAGATCTGACAAAAGTGGTCTAGAGACGAACAGCCTCGAGATATGCAAACTTAGCGAGTCTGTGGTGCAGATCTTATTGCTGCCCACCAAGCCGGCACTACTGTACTGTATGTGTGTCTACATGATCCTTACGCACCGTTGACCGGGACCTTATGCAAGATGTACAACAAGCTCAACCAACCAGGGCCAATGTGACAGACAGGGCCAGGCTGCCACTCCCTCTTAAGGTGCATATCCATGCATACATAAAGAAGCTGGTCCTGGGATGTGCATAAGTGGATGTATGATATTCTTCGATGCATATGATTCACATAATGCCACGAGGCTGAACCGTAGGAACGTCATCCCTTGGCTTGGCTTGTTCGGTCTTTTCTTCCTTTGGGGTTTATTTCGATAGCGTTAGAGAATACGTGGAGAACGACGAAGACTGAATGAACCTCACTCCCCACTCATGATAGATCCTGTTTTAGTCAGTAAGAGATTTCCGAAACCTCGGCCAAGACACTGCCATATGCCTCTCGTGCCCATTGCACCTACATTGTTCATGTAACTCTGACTGTTTAAAAAGTATCTCGGCCGCACATGCTTAAGCGTCTGACAAATGAATCACTACCTGCCTCATATGGCAAATGGCGCAGATGTTCGGCTTTTTTCCTCAACCTCTCCGATAAGGGATAACTGAGGTGTGTAAAGAACTACCTTCAGTCAGCCACGGCAGCCTGCGCTGGGTTTTTGCTCCAAAGTAAATTTCCATTATGAGGGTTGTAGCCTGTGTTTACCTGGGTGTCTCGCCAAAATGAGACCTCGCTTTTTTGTTCGTTGATTGACACTTCGCTGTGGAGAACATTCAGTGAGCATGGGTGAGCGATAGAGATGAAATAAGACGTGAGTAATATTTCTAGAAATTTACTATAAACAACGGCGCATAACTCTCCTGTTGCACTGCACACTGAGGCGTCTAACTTATAATGTGCACAAGGGTAGCGAGCGTACTGCAGCCTCATGCAAGATTTCCGCCGAGAGCATGATGGGATATCATCGGTTCCTGCAGCCGAGAGAAAAGAGAAGGCTGGGCAAGAGGCTAACACGGGTGCTGACGGAACCTAGAGACGACAATGGGCATGAGAGAGATCAACCTCGCAGGTTATTCCTTGTCAAATAGGTCTATTCGTACCAAGCAGGCGAGGCTGGGGTTTGGCGCCAAACAAGTGACTCGGCGGCAACCATTCGGAGGCACTCAATACAATACGCACGATCCTGGCCAATCCAAAGTGAGACTTTCCTAAGGGGCTATGGGATTATCTCATGGGCTTGGACTAACTCAATTGCATACATGTTGCCTCAAGATATAACTAGGACAATGTTTATGTAGGGTTGATGCAGGTACCACAAGATGCATATCGAGAAAGCTTAGAACAGAGATCAGTTCAGAACATGAGACGCAAACTCGGGTCTGGAGCCGGCTGGTTTCACATTAGGGACTTAACACTAGGGAGACCTACCTTATGGTTGCGAGCCGATGTACAATATGACAGGGCCTTGTCCTTAAGCTCGACTGTCAGTCTGGGACACATGCATATTTTGACCGAAATTGCTTTTCTTTTCCCACTTCCTCTCAATAACAGACTGCACTTGGAAAGAAAAGAGAGATAGATGTCAAGAAGCAAGACAGAAAGAATGTAAAAGTAAACCTCCTTAATGATCGTTTTGCCTTGGTCTCTGATAAAATTGCCGAAACTCGCAACTTGATACCCAAATGGTTACCTTATCCTTCCACATTCTTTCTTTTTTTCGTCGAGTCTCGCTCCGAGGGACGTCAACATCCGAGCACATCAAACGGGAAGGAACAAACGGCGCACTGTGGCAGGCATTTCCGGGCAAAGTACCGATACTTTCACCAACCTTACCCCAAAAAGAATGGAACCCTCGATCTCTTCCCGCCTCTAGTCTCCACCACCAACCATTGCCAACCGTTATAGTCGCAAATCCAACCCGCCTCATCTACATATCAAACGAGGAAGAGGCAAAACATGTGGTTGTTGTCTCTCTTTATTTTGGGAACAATCCTCACGCCCTGACCTAAAGTCAATGATTAAACAGGGCACTCGAGGATATCTACCCCTCTACAGACAAAATCTCCAAGTTGGGGACGTACTCTGCATGCTGGCTTTCCAGCCGTTACTTGAGCTAGCAGGGATGTGGAGCAAGAACGTTTTTTCTACGTAGACGCCAGAGAAATTGTGGTTACCGATATCAGTTTGTCTGTTCGCTAGCTTTCTACCATCGTTCTGGTGTCTTTGCAGTGTTCCAGCGAGTTGTTGCCTTTGCTTTTGGCCTGGATGTCAATCACAACAGCTGACTCCATCTCCATCCAGCAAATTTGAACAGACGACTGGTCGATCTGTTCAACTGGCCCGCCGTATTTGCATACTGGAGCTTGACAGCTGGCTTCCCCCGACTGGCTTACCCCACGTTGCCCAGCACGTTTCAATGGAGGACACATGTCCAGCCACACACAACATGGCCCGAGTCTTTCAGAAGTCATCCTCAATCTATTCTTGATACGGAATGCTTGTCTCACATACCATAGTGTTATGAGCATGCGTTGGACGGGTTGAGACAGGCCATCGTTCAGAAAATAATCTCAATCCAGCAACCCAATCTCACGACACCTGGCAATTCGATCAGTCCGTCCAACCTCTCACGTATTCCATTCCGTGATCAATGGATAGGCATCAATAACCCCGCACTGTCTGATAGAGGCTTTTCCCAGGATATTTTGCGGTTCACCTGCCGGGCATGTCCGTGAAGCGATTTGTCGCTGGTGCTACTCTGACAGCGCATGGGGGGATGCAGCTTTGCTTTTTCTCAACTTCATCGTACCATTTCCTTATATCTGATCCACTGGTATAAACCCTTTCCCTTCAAAAACACTTCAACAGAATTAGACCCGAGGCAAACAACAGGTTTAGCACACGAGTGGACTGTGGCCAGATCCTCAAAGCTAGTCATCAATCATTCAGGCATTGACATTCAAACAGATCCTTATATGTATAAGCTTCGACACATGAATGTCAACTACGTACCGCGTCGTCGGCTTGATTCGGATTTATATCAGCCAATCTCGGTACTAGCCATACGATCCATCCCTGAAGCATTCGGTTGATATCTAACACACTGCCTTCTTGTGTTCATATCACTGCAACGACTATCCCACAACCCTGACAATTCTTATGTATGCTCTTCGTGGTTTCGGGGAGCCATTTGCTACATTCAAATGCCCACATGGTGCACCTGATCGATCAAGAGCATAGCACATGGTCAAAGAAGGCAGATAAAAGACCAACTCTTTGGAAGTATCGTCTAACCCTCGGGTACCATAATTCAATTTGCTGTGGCTTGGTGACTTATTCCTTGACTTACAAACCACCTCGTGATGGACCAGAGTGACTGCCTCGAGAACTTGGAAACCACATGCTCGACAAACAGTCCGTATATACGAAATAATTTATTATTGTTCTGGTTGCCGGAACTCGGAAATCACCTTGCCTTAGGTACAAGTCATCGCGGTATGGTTGGTGATGCTCCCTATCCTCACAATATCCAAGAAGGGCTTGGTCTGCTTTACATACATACAGTACATATCGTTGAACCTGGCCTCCCAGAAGCTTCAGTCCCTGCAGCCGCCCTTGCTCCCGGTCGACAAGGATGGCATGGTGGACATGCTGGCTTGAGCACTCGCATGTTCTGCACAGCGGCTATGTAGCTGCATGTCTAAAAGCTGACCAATTAAAAATGCATTATCATCGGGAAGAACAAACATGGGCCCCTGTTGGGGCGTTTCAAAACCAACCAGCCGTCCTTAGGCCCGCGTGCGAGCCTTTTGAGTCTAAGCGGCCATTGACTGGACTGCTCCAAGATGCCGTGGGGGAGCCTGGTCGCCAAGACTTAGCCAGTTAGTTGAGTCGCCACGTTTACCTTCTAGAGCCTTAGGGCGTCCACTACCTGGCACACCGGTGGGCGTTAGTCAGTCATTGGTGGGGGATCCTGACTCTAGTCTACCCGTTCGTCGTGCTGTCAGATGCAGATGGCACAGTGGGAAGAGCAACTCGGGCCTGGGCTGTTGAGTGCTGACAAAAGTGCCCCACCGAGTTTGGCCATGTTGAAGACTTTGGCGATTTTCACTTCCCAGGCTGGCCTCCAGCCGAGAAATATGTCGGGGAGCATTCAAGTTCTCGGAGAAGGCAGGAAATTCCCTAAATAAATCCCAACGCTTGCATTTCCATGCAGTCTCCTAACAGTGATTCTACCGAATACTAGGATAGCAATTGCAATACTCCAAGCCATGTACGGCGAGTATCAAGCTTCTCTTGCGGCCAACTACTGGGTAGGAAGTTATGATGGCATTTCGTTCTGGCCCAGTCATTATATCTCGATCCAATGATAGCTCACCACGTCTCTGGCACACCACCCACCGCCACCATCAGCTCCCCAACGACCAGGACGCAACCTCGATAGACTCCGAGGTCATCAGATGAAAGCTTTCAGATTACTTGTCTATCTTGTGTCCGCATCTTCTCGGTCGTTGTCTCCTGTCAGGTCTCTGGACGTGTGTGGATTTGATACAGTGCACATCGTGCAAGACCTGCTACCGATTCCTTGCCACGATCCAGGGAATAATGCATTGTGAACTAACCAGACCTGAAGTTTGTGACTTGCCTTCAATCACCAGAGCATGGCGATGGTGCTTTGAACGACTCCGGGATGTTTTGCGCAGTGGCATGGATGCTCACCCCGGCCTCCGGAGTTCGGGGCTTTGTCCACATACTGCCGCTGCGTTCTTAATCCCCAGATGCGATCTGGCAGCGCTTAGTGCGCTCCTGTAACTCTGCCTTGTAGCCGACCCTGTTGAGAGATCTGACCTATGCTTGCATACGCACCCAATTTCATGCTGCGAGTTCTCCATCATGTTGATGGAGCAGTAGGTCGCGGTCTTTCCAAATACTGTGGACTCTATCGTGTATAGTATCAAAATCATTGAAAAGAGCCTTGAAGTGCCGTCAATTTTTTGCGCCCCGATAGTGGCTTTTTAGAGCCTAGTGCTACCCTCACCGCTATTCTCTGACCCAATTGTACCTTTCAGTGTGAGATGTACACTTGTATGTACAGTACTGGCCTCTAAAGCGACCCCCTTTGTGGTGACCTTGGGCGTCAGTCAACAAGGGTGGCCTTGTTATGATAACGGCACGACTTGGCTGCCAGCTCACTTCAAGCTCCACAGAGCCATAACCAAACAGATCTCGAGGGAAGCCAAGCCATGATAGCATCGTTCCCTGTCAGCATCATGCTGGTTGGAGCTTGACGGGTAAGTAGCATGTACTCCGCATCTGCTAGTGGTGGTCCACAAGGGCCTCAGTGAAAAGCAGACTGAAAGAGTCTTGCGTGACACAGGCTGTCCTCATCTAGATATTGCAGGATCGCATCATGATCATGGCTACGTGGGAAAGGTGCCACGGCTTGGATGGAAAGTCTCAACCCCAGGACCACCTTGGGGCGAGTCAGGGCGAGTCTGCAGTTATATCGACAACGGGAAAACATTGCATCGTGCCTGGTGCCTTCAATTGCATCGCGTGAAGTGACAATATCGCGTTTCTATGTGCTGCCCACTCCGTTAGCCTTCCCGCACATCACATCAAGCAGCGGGGTGTTTGAGGGGCTGGGGGGGACTTGATGTCTATCCACCTGGCAGCTAATGTACGGTACGGGAAGCCTTCATGCATGCACGTACGCGTGCATGCAGGCCGGGCGACTGTAGTGTTAATTCGTAATGTACGAATATGTGTTTCAACAGAGCACGAAAGTTCTCTGGCAAGCCAAAGGGTATGACCTATCTGCTAGGGACACATGGAGGTCGATGGGCAGAGGTGGCTGAAAAGTCGGGATGTCATATCTCCTGGCTTTGGCGGCCAAGGTCCTCAACAATGAGTTCCTGAAGGAGAGCCCCTGATCTGAGCAGCCTATTCACAGAAGCACATAATTAATTCAGAGGACAAGAACTTGATGAAGTAGACGGCCGCATCTCGATTGTGCGTATGCATCTGCTGGGCGGCCCATGTCAGCATGTCAGTCACTCTCAGTCACTCCCAGTCGACGAAAGGGACGAAAATTGCAGTGGGAGGATAAGTAGTTTGATTCACAGTGCTCTTGGTCAAAGATGCTATTGCCCGCCATGCCCATGTGATGCAAACCCTCAATCAAGCCAAGGTTACAATATCGATGCATTGTACAGATACCTCTTTGCAATACGCCAGATCACAACATCTCTGTAATTCAGAGAGGGGTGCTGCAGGTATGTTATGCATACTGTAATGTACGTACAGATGATTGGAGGTAGTGCTTGAAATGCTGGTCTGGATTATTGGTGGCAAATGCTTTCGTTTGTTGAGCAAGGAAAGGATAGTTCTGGTCAACGCCTCCACCTCGTCTTGGGTTGTATCGAGTCTCTACGATCCTGGTCGAGCCGTCAAGCGATCGGTCTTTTGTGTTTGGCTTTCTCCGAACCCATGAAGAGTTTGAAGGTTGAGGCTTGGGGGCCAGTAGGGAGGAAGGGGTCTAGGTAATCTAATGACTTTACGAGGGGGGAGGAAGGAGGAATTGGGTGGCCCCGGACCGTGACATGACATGACATGAACATGAACATGGAATGGCCTAGGCTGGAGTCGCTGGTGTCTGTACAGAGTATGTACAGTACGTATGTAGAGGCAAACTCGGCGAGACGAGACGGGCCGTTCACCAGGTGGATGTTCAAGGCGGAGCTGCGAGAGGAACGGGCCTTTCAGACAAGGATTGATGTGATGAAGTTGAGGATGACAGGGATATAATGAGATGTGTTATGTGATTGACATGGCACCGACTGGTCCAGGCAATTCGTGTATCATGACAATGTATATCAGGTCTAGGCGCAAGGGTCAGAGGATGGTCAAAGGGCAACTGCGAGAGATTGGAGAGCTGAGATTGAGAGGGACTTGAATGGGATCGAGTCCGTATGTCAGATCAGATAGAGAGAGGCCTCAGCCAAAGTCCAAGCCCAAGCACAAGCCCAACCCTGACCCTGAGCTTGATCCTGAGCCTTGCATGACACACATACTTTTATCAAGATGATAGATGAGAGTTGAGGGGACATGTTTTAACTTAGCTTGCTTATTAGGTACTGTATTGTACCTACTGTAGGCACCTGGGTTGAGGTGGGCGCGCGGCTCTACCCGCCCGCTGCAGCGCGTGAGACAGGTTGCAAGCCGCGGATGCATTCTAACTTACATCCTTAGTAGTCTATGTCATGTAATGCCATGCCATGCCATGACATATCCTGCTACTTTTGCCTGCCAGGAGGTCTGCCTTGGTAACGGGGATTTTGGTTTTGGTTAATCAACATATCCTACCGCAGCAAACTATCGACCGTTTCAGGTATATGGCCTACCAGGTTCATCGTGCACAGCACAGCACTAGTTGGAGCGATGCCCTTGATACTTATCCGTACATAGGTCCAATGCACAACATGTTTGCAGCGGGCTTTGTTGGCATTTTCCTTCATCCAATGAGAGCCTGGTTTAATTCACTAGACCTATGGTCTTTGCCCTATCATTCCGGGCCGGACGATAAGAAGGAAGGAAAGGGGTAAATCTTGTCATGTCAATCAAAGATTTTGATGATGGTGACAGGCAATTGTCGTCTCCGTTCCCTTATTCTGACACCACCAATCCAACTATGGTATCCAAAGTATGCCCAAGTTGCAATCAAACTCGAGTGAACAGCATGCTAAGATAAACATCACGCTCAAGACACATGGAAACGACATACGTTAATATATTCAGATGTAAAATGATTTGAGGTTGAAGTGATAACAGAGTATAGGGTAAGCGCTCTAATCTGACTCACGTGACTACGCGTAAAGGTCCTGCGCAAGTCAACGACAAAGACGTGGATACCTAGTATTTGGTCACACGCGCCAGCGCCAAAAGCGGACACAACATGACACAAGGACAAGAAAATGACAGCAACACACCCCCACAAGACAAAGAACGCTTCATCATCACATCACATCACAACTCACTCAAAACTGGACCTGGAGATGTTAAACCATAACCCTCCTTCATAAGCGAAAAGAAGAAGAAATGTCACACCCTATACGAAAGGCCGCCGAGCCTCAACACGCCGCATCTTTTGACCCATGGAACTCATCGTCAACCGGCCACCAACGTCCGGAATCATGCCCCGGAACTGGCTGGCGCGAGTCCCGTAACCGCAAGCTCAACAGCCAATTTCGCAGCGGCTTATCCGGGGGAAAGCGTCTGAGCGACACATGGGGTGCTGGCTCAGAGGATTACGACGTGAAGCGCAAGATGTTGGTCCCCAAGGCCGTGAAGGAAAGGGCACAGCGGAGCGTAAAGGACATGCTCGTGCAACCAGGGAAGATGCGTGAGAGTCTGGGGGTGAAGGATGAGGCCCAAGGAAAAGGATATGAAGCACTAATGGAATCAAGAAAACTGGAGGATGAAGAGAGAGAAGCGGAGCTGTCTCGCCGACGGATGTTTGATGGGGTGACTGTTTACGTCAACGGGAGTTGTTTCCCCCTCATATCAGATCTCAAGCTCAAGCAGCTTGTCACTGAACACGGAGGTCAGATGTCATTGCACCTGGGACGCCGGAAAGTCACCCATGTCATACTAGGAAGGTCAGCTGGACGATACTCGGGTGCCGGTGGAGGCCTTGCTGGAGGGAAACTAGAAAAGGAGATTAGGAGAACGGCTGGATGTGGAATTAAGTTTGTTGGCGCTGAATGGTACCTGTATCTCTCATTTGTACTCGAGCCATGACTAATGCTATCAATAGGATCCTCGAAAGCCTGCAGGCTGGAAAAAGGCTACCCGAAGCACGTTTTTCCAGTACTAAGATGGCACCCAGGGCACAGGATAGCGTATATAGTCTCTTTTCGAGGCAGTCGAGTGGCCAGTCATCCAAGGACTGAGCGGTACTCATCTATAGGTTATGTTTTTGTTTACCGGAGTCTAGGATAGGGGCCATAAGAAGTTTCGGTCACAATCTTACACCTATATCTCCGGTTACGAATGACCAAAAGTTGGAGGGTCTTTCGCTTTGAGTAAACTGTCGGTAGCGTGGGATAGGATATCTGTGGTTACGAATGCGGCTGCGATATAGAATACTGGAGTCTGACACGCCCTCGCGGGCAACAGAGGCTCGTCTCGAATTAGCTTTCTCCCAGCAACCATCAATTGTCAAATAAGTGTAATGAGTGTCAGAATATCGTGAGTGGCTCATCTACCAACGTGAAATGGACGCTGGATGAAGACACCAAGTCACTGTATCTTCCACCAATATCACGTCACTCGAATTTACCAGAAAGATCCGCTATGTTCAGAAAGGTCTCTCATACTAAACCTGCTTTATATGCGAGCTTTCACCATGCCATCCGTCTCGGTTTCTGCTCGTTCAAAGTACTCTCTGATCCTGGCACGGGCAACAGTCAATGTCGACACATCTTCAATCGTGCTAGGAACCGCAACTTCCTTGTCAAAGTCACCACGAATGGCGTTCTCTACCATCTCCTTGAGGACCCGTCGTAGCATTTTGCCAGACCTTGTTTTGGGGATCATTCCCTTGCCCTGGATGATGCCGCCTAGCGAGGCTATAGCACCCACCTGACCACGAACTAACTGCTGTATTTCCTTGACGACTAATTCACTCGGCACTGCTGGATCTGCACAGCCTTGTCCCGAAAGTGCTACGAAGGCGAAAGGAAGCTGACCCTTTAGTGAATCCGGTACGCCTACAATACAAACTTCAACGACACGAGGATGGGCTGCAATGGCCTGCTCAATAGATCCTGCGCACTGTTAGCCCATACCGAAGTTGGAAGAGGGTGAAACGTACCGCTTGATAGACGATGCGCGCTGACATTTAAAACATCGTCGCTGCGTGCCATCACATGGATATAACCTTGCTGGTCGATCCAGCCCGAATCACCGGTATCAAGCCACTTTCCCTCGAATCTTTTCAAGTAGCCTTTCCAAAAGCGTTCTTCATCCTGCCACAGAGTGCGAAATCCTGTCGGGGCGAGAGGCATTGCCAAAACAATATTTCCCATGGATCCCCTCTCAACTTCATTGCCCCCATCATCCACGATACGAACGTCAAAGCCTGGCATTGCTTTCCCAGCACTTCCAGCCTTCAGGCAAGGAGGAGGATGTCCACGAACTTCCGTCTTGCGATACTTGCCAGCGTGCGGAACGAGCGCCCGCCCCGTGATGGGGGAACCAACTTCTGTAGACCACCAATTATCAACTACGGCTGCGCCTTCAGCGCAATATTGACCCATGAGCTGCTGATAATTGTCGACAAGAGTAGGTTCGGAGCGTTCTCCAGCGAGGAAGAGAGCTCTCAAAGTCTTGAGAGCACCCCTTTTGCCGTAATCGATGAAGGATTGGTTATTGGGGTCATCGCGCCTGATTGCACGTAGAGCTGTTGGCGCTGTGAACATGGTGTTGACTTTATACTCTTCAACTATTCTCCAGAACGCCGATGCATCAGGGGTACCGACGGGTTTGCCCTCGTACAAGACAGTTGCAGCTCCCGTGAGGAGCGGGCCGTAGATGATGTATGAGTGACCGACGATCCAGCCAATATCCGATGCCGTAAAAGAAACACACCCAGGTCCGTGAATGTTAAACAGATAACTTATGGACAGGTGCAGACCGACAGCGTGACCGCCAGCATCGCGGAGTACACCCTTTGGAGTTCCAGTGGTGCCTGAAGTGTGGATGATATAAATAGGGTCGGTGCTCTTGACTGGCACACAGCCCGCCCTGATTCCTCGAGATCGGGCACTGTCGACTAGCGTGTTCCAGTCGAGCTGACCAGTCTCGTGGTCGAGATTCCAACGGAGCTGATCTCGTTGCCAGACAACAACACTATGGGGTTTATGACCAGCCAGCCGGATCGCTTCCTCTACCAAACCTTTATATGCAATTGGAGGTTTGTTGCCATCGATACCACAAGACGCCGTCAGAATAGCCACAGGGCGGCATGAATCGATACGTTGCGCCAGAGCATGAGGGGCAAAACCACCAAATACAATAGAATGGATAGCGCCCAGTCGATTAGCAGCAAGAATACCTATCACGGCAGCGGGAATCGTAGGCACTATTACTCAAGTTAGCTGCCAGCACTACTGTAGGGGAATCATGCATGGTCTACTCACTATACAGCAGGACTACATCGCCCTTCTGTATCCCTTGCTCTCTTAGAGCACCAGCAAGAGTCTCAACCTCGCCAAGAAGTTGACTGTATGTATATGTTTCCTTTGTGTTTGTCACAGGACTGTCAAAGTAAATGGCGATGGAATCGCCATGCCCATCAATTACATGTCGATCAATGCAATTGTAACAAGTAGATATTTCGCCGCCTGGAAACCACTCCCAGCTATCATGTGTAACGCCGTTCTTGAGAGTTTTCTGAGTGAGCTGGATGGTTGACGAGTATGGTTTATGCCAGTGGAGATGCTCGGCTTGGTGTCTCCAGAAGTCTTCGGGATTCTCAAGACTATGCCGAAGCACCTCGTCTTGTATATGTTGATCTTGCTGGTTGTGAGGCATACCTGGTCTTTCGTTCTTGTATCTTGGGCTCCTTATTCAATGCAGTACTTGATATGGATGAGTAACTCCGTGCTTTTGTCGACGCCAATGGCTTTGGCAGGGAAGGGTATCTTGACATCAAATAGCAACAACGATGATTAAAGGGGCGTGTCGGAGTGGAAACCGATAAGCCAGGGGGCCGAGTGAATATGATAAATTGAATGGCTTGTCTTAGGTTCAACGGCATCGGACCTCGCTACCGACAAACTCCGGGCCGTCTTTGACGGTGTATAAATAACTCTGCCTGGACGACGATCTCCTCTGCAATGAAACCGCCCAACGGAGGTTTCCAAGGTCAGGCTTAATGAAAGAAGCCCTGGCGAGGGAGTTTGGCTTTGATACATGAAATGAGATATCGGATCAAAGGAAGTGCCATTAACTGAGGAGATAGGCGATATACCTTAAGGCGAGGCGAGGGCGAGTTCAGTGAAACTATCTTGCGCTATTGGGGACTGGCAGTATCAAGCAACATACAGCGAGATGATTTCTCCCCCAAACAAATTCCCATCCCAATCATCAATTGCGGCTCTCCCAGCTTGCTTGGCAGGGCGAGTGTAAGTGGTTCGCTGAGGTGGCTTCATGCCAGATAACCTTCCCCGCATTACGCCAAGATGGCCGTTCCATTTGTCCGGTAGACCTTATAGGGATAACGGCCGGGTCGGTATAAGGCCGAGCCGTGATAGTTAATAATTGTTGAGTTCGTTGACAACGTGCAAACTGCAAAGCTTATTTGGTGGTTTATGTCTGAGACGGTGATATCCCGGATATTCGGGATCACTTAGCTCTGATCGACTGCCGTAGGACACTTCTTACTAAACAATTTGACAGGGTGACCTTGATGGTATGCCTCACCGCATCAAAAAATTGTTTTTTTCTTCTTCATGGAATGTAATCTCTTTGCATGCCGAGAAGATATACAATCTGAAAATGATAATATTCAAACAGTATTAGCCGACGTATTGCTACATCGCAGGGTGTCCAAGCACATGCTTTCGATAACAAACCTCACAACTCAAAGCAACCAAGACTGAAGACACAGGAAAGTATTCGTTTTTCAGCAGCCCCTGTATTACTGCCAGTAACAAAGTGTGGCTTAAGTTATAAGTTATTAAGTGAACCAATGTTGGCTTTGTCTCGGCACATTAAAGCTGAAACAAACCACCCAAGACATTCACAGTGTAGACACGACAACAGAGTTAATAATGCTGGGCCAAAACTGGCCTCTCAGCAATGCTTGCTTTTGCCTTGACTATGATACATGGGGTTTCCCAGAGGCTCGCAATAACATTGAATCTGATTGACAAGAGACCATAAACACACCCGGCTTTGTGTACCTATATATATGCGCCAGTAGCCTGACCGCAAATATTAAAGACGTTTGGCAACCCAAAAATATGTATCAAGAAGAGGAAACGGGATTCGAGGTTGGAAATGCGTCTCTTGAAGTTATTGATAGGAGCAGAAACAAAGACGAACCGCGAGTGAAGCTAGACAAGATCGTCCTGTTTTGCACAAGGCAAAAAAACACATTATATTCCCAGCCCCGAAAGAAGATCTCACACACAGGGAATATGCGAGCTCCTTCCGAACACCGAGACAAAACTCATATACAAGAATGTCTCAACTCCTGCAAAGCGTGGCCATCATTAGACAAGACTCCATAGAGCGTTGCAAGGGTATACCGGTTCTCCCGTGACGTATGTTCGTAACCCAAAATAAAAAGTTCTATACATTCCCTGAAAGATCGCTTGCATCCCCAACTGAAACCAAACCATTGCTAACTGTTCCACACCACCCCATCAGGAATGATGGAAGCCCCCACGTGAATTAAGTATTACTGAGCGTAAAGCATCGTAGGCACGACGTGGAGTAGGCTTGCTAGCTGTTGATTTACAGGAAAGCAGCAAGACCGACGACGGCAGCGAGACCGGCACCGGAGAGAGCGGCGACCTTGCCGGCACCGGCGGTGGGGACCTCGGAAGGAGCACCAGCGGTGGGGGTAGCACCGGGACCAGCAGGAGAGCCAGGCTTGCCGGGCTTACCAGTAGGGTAAACGGGGACAAGGGTGGAGTTGCTGCCGTGGTGGGCGGGAGGAGCGGGGCTGAGACACTGTCAGTATGGATGTTTGGATGAGACTGAGGGTATCAGATATAAGTAACTTACCAGTCGTGGCAGACGACAGCGGAGGTGGTGATGACGGGCTTGGTGACAGTGCAAGGGCAGTCAGTGATGGTGAGGGTGGTGGCCTCGGTGACAGTGTAGGTCTTGTCGCCGTGGACGATCTCAGTGGGACCGGGGCAGTAGGTGGTGTAGGCAGTGACGACCTCGGTGGTGTAGGTGACGTTCTTGGCGTGGGCAGCGACGCCAGCAGCGAAAGCGAGAGCAGTAGCGAACTTCATTTTGTCGGTTGGTTTGGGGTTGGGATTAAATTAACGTAACTCGAAAGTTGTATAGTTTGTAGATGTGCTGTAACGAGTGAAATTGACTAAAAGTCAAGGTATAGTAGCGAATGAATGTGTGTGGGTGAAGAAGAAGGAAGAAAAAAGTTTCTGGAGATCTGGAGGACTTGAGCTTTATATTAAGATGAGGTCTTCGCTCGACAGGGACTGATAGGGAGGTTGATGAGATTCTGGGTACGAGGGTGTGGGTATGCCTGTGGGTGTGGCCCGCAATGAATCAGTAATGGAGGGGTGGGGCCGGGATCTGGGGCATGGGGGTCCTTGAGAATAGCGATTAATTAAAATCTGTACGGTGTACGAGCAGGCCATTCATCCAGTGTCTGAGGCCCCGTGCAAGTCTAGAGCGGACGAGAGCCAGGAA
>JAAOAN010001008.1:0-30845 GCA_013396205.1 Fusarium mundagurra
AGCTTGTTCCATGCCTTCCTTGTTGTTACTGAGCTTCTTGAGGTACGAGCCCTTTTTGGGGACGCCCATTGTGAAGGAGGAGGGGTAGATGCCAAAGGTCGTGACGAAGGTGAGCACGGGAGGGGAGGGGTGGGATGGGGAGGACTTGAGGAGGGGGAGGAAGAGAAGAGAGAGGAGTGCACCGGAGAGGAAGTTGACTTGGATGGCTGTCGACATGTTAGTATCGTCCAAAGCTTGAGATGATTGAACTTACAAGTTTCCCAGCCCTCGGGCGATTCATGACGATTGAACGCCAGAATTCCCGCAGTCATCAAAACATGATCGAGATGCTCCAAAGTCTTCGCCTTGGCCCCAAGTTCCTGACATCCCTTGAACGTCATCAAATCAGCCTGCCAGACCAGAATCTTCGGCACCGGCTTCCCCGCCTCCCCCAACTCCTTCTCAATCTCTTCCTTCACACCACTGCAATCCCTCACATCAACGAGCACAAGCGTCTCAACATCTCTCTCCGCAAAAATCTTCGCCGCTCGCGACCCAAACGCTCCATTCGCACCGGTGATAAGCGCAGTTCGTCCTTTGTACGACTTTGTAGTGACGGTAGGTCTCCCATGGCGCTGCTTGTACAGACTCTGCCAGGGGAAGTACTCTTTCAGAAAGAGGGGTACACCGTAGGTGAAGATGAGAACGACGAGTGTCGTAACAACCGCGAAAACGCCCAGATTGGCCATTTTGATGATGGTGCTTGAGGGAGTAGTTGTGTCGCGTGCGGGAACGGGTTGATAAATCGTCTGAGGGAACGTACGGTTTGTGGGGTAAGGAGCTGAGCGGAGCGGAACAAGGTTTTGCCTGTGTTCACCGACTCTTGAGCGGCTGAGACATTTGGGGACAAAGAGATGAGCTGATGAGCTGATGAGATTGATAAGATTGGCTGATCTTTTGGAAAGGAATTCGTATTCGTTATGGAACGGTTATTCTCGCTTGGTGATGGAGCTGGTGGAGTTGCGACGTCATGAAACTTTGACGCGTCGCGGACGCGTAGAAGCGCGTTTTTTAATGATGGGATGAAGAGGGCGGGATTGATCCGATACTGATCAGATCTCTCTACTCCGTACTCCGTAGGTATGACGTGGTTACGCATTCGAGATTTACTAGGATTATTTTCTTCAATTGAGTGTTCAATTGAGTCAAACTGGCGATGCATTGAGTCTGACTTTCTTCACTCAGTTCTCCTCTACCAATCTAGACAATCTGCATAGGTATAACATTAATTATTATTTCTACCTTCAAGTATCACTTCATTCAAAATACAATCGCGATTCTTCTCTCTTGACTCCCTATAAATACTCAATCAATAGCCTTGTTCTCTCGAGGATTTTCCTTATCAGTTCCCGTGTGGGGGCAAGCCACTCGATTTCTGCATCTCCGGAGCTGACAGATCCTCAACCAATGACACGGCCCCATTCTCTGCATCAAGATAAAACCCCTGGTCTCAAACAGGTACAGCCATCAGCTGAAGCAAGCCACCAACTCAATTATCTTCAATAACGGTTCTTTTTAAAGGGGCCATTGTCTCGACATTCCTATTTGGGTGACACTCAGTACTTGACCTGCCAGCCAGCTTTGGTCAAGAGCAAAGTCTTGACAGGTGATAAGAGATACTGAGTAAGCACGACAAGATATCTGTTCGTTGGCACGTTTCGGTTAGAGCGTATTTGACTTGTCGTTATGTCTGTGCATCGTGCCGTGTCTGGGGATATCTGGACTTGACAGCTGAGTTGGGATGATAACGGAAAATGGTACCCGCTGTAGCAATCAATGACCCTTAAGATCAGCGTTCCACGCTCCTGCAACTGTAAACCGACTCTGCGCCATCCTGTCAAGCCAAAAAGTGCGCCATCTGATTTCCCCCGTCGTGGCGCCCCGCTAGGCCATTGATCATCGACAATGGAGTCACCAATGCATATCTATCATCGTGAGGCACTAGCTGCTCCAGCTGCTCGCTCAGAGATGGTGCTGCAAAGTATTGTTATCCTGGTCGTGTCAATTCTTTCAATTCTCGGAGCTGGTTGGATCATCGTTAGCTTCTTTGTAATATCCCATGTCCTTCTTTTGTGAGACAAATAGCTCACTGTTTCGCAGGTCTTCAAAAGTCTCCGATCATTCCGCCATCAACTCATTCTGTTCGTATCTCTAGGTCTCCCACTTCAACTTTATAAATGTACTCATAAGATCCAGTGGGCTCGCAGTTAGCGACTTTCTCATGGCGCTCAACTTTCTCTCGTCGACTGCCATGAACATCAACGGCAACGAGATCGGTGCGCCAGAACAAGAAAGATTTTGCAGTTTCAACGGCTTCATGACCCAAGTCTTTGTCATACAGACAGATTACTGGGTCTTGACTATTGCAATGTGCACCTACGTCATTTTAGCAGGCTACAAATCCTTATCGTCGTGGGTCCAAGATCAGCGCATCTTTCTCTCGTGTCTACCTTGGGCACTCAGTTTGCTATGGGCTGGTCTTGGACTGAAACTGGCGGGGTATGGCGATATTGGAGCTTGTACGTCAAAAAACACTAAAATGGGGGTTGTATTGACTTTATTAGGGTGCTGGTTCACTTCTGATGAAGTTCGCCTCCTCGCCAACTTCGTCCCACGGTGGGTCATCATCATCACCATCCTATCCATGTACGCTCGTCTGTACTTTATTCTTCGAAAGTCCCACAGGAGCTTCATCTCACTTGGAAACTCAAACTCGGCATCGGAGCCCTCCAGAGAACGGACTATTACGCGATCGAATCATGACGTCTGGCGTTATCACGAGTCAGATGCCGCTGGCCGTCGAAGACTGCAAAGGGTTTGTTACTTCGGTTCCTGATATCCAACGGCGGTATTCTAACTAAGAGTTAGATCGCACGATTGATGATTATGTATCCTGTTGTATACATGCTTGTTTGGACACTGCCGACAGCCATTCGGATATATCAGACCATCAAGCATACTCCAGCTCCATTTGCATTGCAGACGATCGACAAGGTTAGTAACTCACCAATATCCTGTCACAGCACTGACTTGAGCAGGCCTGCATTGTGTCACAAGGTTTCGTCGACGCGATAATCTACGGCGTCAACGAATCTTCACTCAGTCGATGGCGAGAGCTCATTTTCCCGTCCAGCGATAAGGACGTTACAGAGACCGTTACATCTAGAAACATCGATACTAGAGTATCAACGCGGGTACACTCGAACGCAGCCGTTATGTCTTCTGCGTCTAGCAGCAAAGTCATAATCACAACGTCGATTGAGCAGGAGACAAGCAGTATAGATAAAGATGACGGAATAGAACTCACAGAAATGAGGCCGGTTTTTAGACCAAACTCAGGCTCGCGATAGACATGATGCATGTGGATAGATAGATAGATATGGATTATAGATTAATGGCACGCGCGATGACCTCTTCTACTCATTTGACTCATCTTCACGGAGGAGGCCGATCTTTGGCACATACCTCTGGAGACCGACCAGGCTCGCATCTATTATCTCCTTTTGTTTTCCCATGAAGAGCTCCGCCTGTACCCCATTTCGAACACTATGAGTCTAAGCCTAGGAAGTGGCTTCATTTCACCCCCAGGACTTGCAAGCTTTGATGCTGCAGGACATTCTGACATTATCTACACAATTCGCTAATAACTCTGGCCTACAAAAGGTGTTTGATCCTCTCTCAAATGGCTATGTAAGCTGTCGCATTAGCTGTATAAATTGAGCTGTTTTGCATGCTCTATCATACACATGGAGGGATTCTGTTCCACTCATAATCACTCATAGTATATGTGGTTATCAACCTTCCTCCAGCTGGGATTTATGGTCAGATCTCGGCTTTCAAGACCGTGAGCGGTATGAAGAGTACATTTCCTCACATGCGCTTTTGGTTGCTTGTTGGAATTGGCGGAGGAGTTCCATCCCGGAAGGCCGATATTCGACTGGGCGATGTTGTGCTTGTCACGGCAGTCCTTCCATACAAAACGGGCAAGCAGCTAGAGAAAAGCTTCGAAATTACTGGCAAGGCAATGGAACCCCCGGTTGAGCTTTTGAGTGTTGTTACACAGCTTAGGCACAAACTGGGCGATGGATTGTCGTTGGAACAGAGCATGGAGGATGTGTTTCGGCGGCGACTCGTTTCACAGCATGACCCCCGGAGGAAATATCGCCGCCCATCAAACCATCACCTATGGAGGAGCGATTATATACATCAAGACGACGAATGTGCCTGTCTCCACAAACCGCCAAATGATACTTCCAGATCAATCCAACGTAAACAGCCCTCTACTGAGCAGCTCATACAAACACACTGCGGTATCATTGGATCAGCGGAGCAGGTCATGAAGAATGCGAAAAAGCGAGATGAACTAGGTCGTAAGGAAGACGTCATCTGTTTCGAGATGGAAGCCACGGCTGTAATGGAAGCAGCAGCTGGCAACCAAGCGCTAAACCGCTGCATCTCGATTCGAGGCATCTCAGACTACGCGGATGGGCACAAAAATGATTCATGGCACGACTATGCAGCTTTATCGGCAGCAGTTTGTGCTGCGGAGCTGTTGAAGTGTCTTGCGTTAAGTTCTGTTCGCAGAATGACAATCGAGCTGGCTCCAGACGAGATAGCAGACCTTATCCAGGGCGCTGTTAATGCCGCCGAGGAGAGGATCAATCTATCCTTGAACTCGCTTGGCGGAGATCTGGCAGACCTAAAAGCTGCACATGATAATATCAAGGAACGTATCGAGCTCCTTAACAATTTCACAGACCAACAGAAGCAATTCGCTGAAGATGAAATGAAAGTCATGCGAGTCACCTGCCAGAAGCTGCTGGATGAAACAATCCATGATCTGAAGAAGCAGGCTAAGATTGAAGCCGACAAAGCTGACTACGTGACTCGATTAGAGTGGGAAGAATTCACAAAGCAAATCGAAACTACAGCAGAGAAGTCAAGTAAATTGGCTACAGCAGAAGAAATCCTCGATACAGCTGGCGAACTTACCGACAACATTATTCAAGATGCAAAGGGCAAAGGGGACGGTTCTTATGCGAAATACTTCAAATTCGGATCACGATTCACCAAACTTGCCACGAACTTCAGAGGGGCTGGCAATAAGACCAACAATATCAGTACAAATAGTGTGACCATTTCTCCATCATATATACCCCCAACTCCTTCACCCTCATCGCAGTCTGGCCATAAAGAGTCGACTTCAAGTAGTGGTGGATGGCCATCACAGCGTCTACCCTCTGACACGACTGGCACCAGTCAATCGTCCTCCGACAGGTCTGGGCTGGCCATCCCCACACGACCGGCACCTACAATGCCTCGAATTGGATACGAGCAACCTTCAATTCCATCACCGCCTCAGAGAACCTCACTCAGTAGGGATAGACCACCAAATGGGCCTTCCCCAGGCCCTTCTAATTGACTAGCACACATAATGAGGATCTCTTTGGAAGAAAGATGTTCTCGGGAGGAACCCAGGTCTGCTTCTCCGCTTCATCAAGACCCCCCCAGATGAAAAGTTCTTGCGCTACCTAAGCGTTTTCAAAGAAACTAGCTAGGTTTAAGCCGACTTTAGAGCCGTATTTGCTTTAGATTATTATCTATGTATAGTAAAATGAGACTAAAGAAAAGAGTGTTAAGCTATAAGCAGTCATCCCTCCTTGGATCAAAGCCAGTGTCAAGCTTATGAACCATCAGTGGATCGCTCTGACACCGAGACTAACCACCTCTCTTGTTCCAGCATTTGACCTTCATCTCGGCCTCACTAAAGCGAGAGACAAAACACTCATGATGACCACGAACACGGTAGTTTCTTCATAGGTGATAGGATCGAGTAAATTGCCAGTCGCTTTACCCGCTTAAGGGTCCAGGCTATCGTAGCTAGTACTTGACACATCTAACACGAATTCCAGATACACTGGGGGCAATTGCTGTAACAATATCCACCGCACCCATTCTGTCCATTAGGGCATCTGCAGCAAGTGCCGCGTAACTCGAGGCCCCTCACAATGAGCTCATCGGCCTCGGCATTCCTCTTCTCCGACGGAACAGCCAGAGCGACTGTTGCGGACATCATAATGTACGTGATGGCGGTGGTGAATCTCATGATGACTCCTTCGGGTTAGTAAGTCGTGAAGCATGTGATGATCACAGGTCTTACCTCTTCTGAAGATTGGGGTTTGAAGAACTTGAGAAGTGTTCAGATAGTGGAGTGATAATATAGTTGAAAAGTTAAGCAATGGGCATGATCGATGGGGGATACAAGGTGGTCTTATATCCTAACATATTGCAGTATATATCAGCTGCAGTTGCAACTACCGATTCGCTGCTTTACGATACAGTCCTATCCCCATATTTTGGCCCGCGGCCGCGTCATGTTATACGAACTGGACCTCGAATAAAGTGCTTTGAACAATGAACCATGTCCTCTTCATCCAAACTTACTTCCTGGCGGGCGAGGATCGTCGTTCCGAGTGCCGAAAGTCCTGCGATTTATATCGCAGCAAAGCGGTGAGAAGGCCGGGGGCTAAGAAGACTGGAATCGGTGAGCTATTAATTGCAAACTCTGGGGGCCACAACATTTCTCGTCATTGGATGTAATCCGAAACCTCGTATTTCGCCTGTCTCTGCCGCTGTGGGGATCGGCTCCGACGGCCCGTGCCGGTATCCGAAACCAGTCTTGGTCTGAAGGAACCTGTTAGTATAATAGTATGGTCGATCTTGGGTGAATGGTTGCGTATTGCGACAGCAACTTGCAAGTCCACCTTGTTGCGATAATCCGAAATCTCGCTCGCCTCGACTTTCGTTGATGCGCTCGTCTAGCTTCTTAAGGACGTCGTCGCCGTCGACCTTTTGGTGGAAGCCTCTATTGCCATGAAGGCCGGCTGAATCTTGAAGCAGACCGTGCAATAGCCCGCTGTCTTCGGCAGATTACCAGAAATATTGAGTCCGGTTATAGCAGGCTGAGTTGTATGAGTGTCCATACTGAGAGCCTCACTGAGCCGCATGGGCGCCATGTAGTTATCGCATTCAACGGATGAAGCGTGAATGAAGACCTCCTTGAAAGCTTTTCGACAATCGAGACCGCAATGAAGGACTTGCAGCTGTGCGAGCATTTTGATTGCAGTCACCAGACTGGTTTGGTTGCGGGAACATGCCGAGCCTGTTCTAAGATGTAACACTACATTGGGTCATATCTCTGCTTATAACGCTTGATTAGGGAAATTAGCTCAGATTCCAAGTACTAGCATGGAACTATTCTCAGACACAGGGTGGACTGGATCACCGAGCTCTAGATTCTTCCAATCCGGCGATGAGACGCGTTTCGGTTAGACGCCCTTTAGACCGCGGTGGTCATTCTGTAAGATCTTCTGGGGGATTATTTATTAAAAAGACAACTAAGGATGTCGATTTATTTGTCTATTTTAATTACAATTGTTCGCCCACTTTGCAGATTCTAGTTCTTGTTGCTATTCGCAGTTCATCATATGTTGTGGACACGCTGTCCGCATCTACTCGGTAGTGGGCACTCGTGTCTTTGAGTTAACTATTTTAAGTAATGAACCTAAATCCATTTAGAACCGCTCTCTGAGAATCCTTATCCAGCCTGTTCACACCCTCCTCACTTGTCTCATCCACAGTTGCACTCAGTTCATCGAAAGCCTTGTTAGCCCGCTTGAGAGAGTATCTCAGACCCATGATACATGCAAAACCCAATCCTTGAAACGCCAAGATACAGGCCCAAGATACACGGAAGTCGGGGCCATACTGGTCAAGCCAGAAGTAGTTTGCAAAGAGTGAAGCGCTATTCGCAAGTGTGTTCGCGATACCAATCGAAGCCGCACGCTTTACTCGTGGCTGAACGATCGTCGAAGACAGCCAAGGATATGTCGTAGAGTAAATCCCAAATGTTCCAGCGCTGACGAGAAAGGTCAATGCATAGCGGGGCCACTTTTGGTCTGTAATGGCAACGAGTGCGATTGTAGCGGCGATGGCTGTGAGGCCAGAGATAGCAGCGTGGGGAGATCGCTTCTGTCGTCGATCGGCATCCCATGCGAAGCTGAGAGCCCAGATGAAGGAGAAGAGATACGGCGGTGCTGTGAGAAGAAGCACTATGGTGTTGTTTTTGAAGCCGAGTTGTTTGATCAGAGTAGGGAAGAAATGCGAGAAGGAAATGGATGCGGTTGTCGACATTTGAAGACAGGCAAATAACCATACTCTGTAGTCACGAACAGCTGAGAGTATGGCTTGTTTCATAGTGATCTCTTCTTCACCAAGGATCTCTTCACTTCCAGCATCAACAGCCAATCGACCCTGCGCGACGACTCTTTCTTCTTCAGTCAACCAGCTCGTAGTACCAGGGTAATCAGGAAGAAGAAAGAATGCGACGACGCCAATAACGATAGTAGCAAGACCTTCAAGGATGAAGAGCCATCGCCATGCGGCAAGATGGCCTACGCCAGCCATGCCTGAGAGAATGCCAGCTGAGATCAAACCAGCGAAGCAATTCGACAAGAGAAGGCCACAGACTAGCAACGCCATTCGAATACCGAGTTCTTTTTTGGTGTACCATGTGCTCAGGTAGTAAATAGCTCCGGGGAAGAATGGTGCTTCGACGATACCGAGAATGAAACGGACGACGAGAAGTCCGGCTGGACTGGAGGTTGCAGCTGTGCAGGCACTGACACAAGCCCAAAGGATAATGCAGCCAGGCTATGCAAATTAGTCACATCCCAAATCCCACAAAAGAAGACGTGCCAAGAAGATATGGGGCTGCATCTTTGTCATAATCATCGTAGATGGAAGCTGCATCAAAATGTATCCCGCAGAAAAGATAGAAATGGCCGTCTGGTACGTCGCGCCCTTGACATGCGTGTCCTCCTGGAGGCCATAGAGACGAGCTTGGGTAATGGAGTTGCGATCGAGGTAGTTGAAGAGGTAAATAGTAATGATTAGGGGAAGAAGTCGAAGATCAATCTTGCGCACGAGCTGAGCTTCTGTTTCTTTGGAGAATTCGGGGGTGTAGGAGCGGTAGGTATCTAGGAGGGTGAGCTGTTTAGTAGGGACATTTTCGACTTCTTCACCAGTGGATTTGAGGACGGTGACGTCGCCTACTTGGGATTTAGAACTATCCATGTTGCAAACGGCCAATTAAGTTAAACAAAGGATTTGGATTGAATTGGTTCTGCTGATAATTCTCATGAGGATGTCTCTCTTTAATACACCAAATCTTCCCCAACTTATCTTCCCCGACTCAAGACCATCGGACCCATCCCGACCCCAGATTCTCCCCGCACTCACTAGCCTCATCCCCGCGTGCCGAATACCCGTTCGGGGTTCAAAACAAGCATACGCTCCCACTGCTCATCTGTAAGCCAGTCCCTCAAAAGTCCAAGCTCCTGGTCCGTGTCTACCTCAAGAGGAGGCGTCGGGGTAAGTCCTCGGATCGCAGCGTTGCAGTGCGGCCAGTCGCTTCCCCAGAGGATTGAGTCAGGCGCGGTGTTTGCAATGGTTTTTACTATGTGCTCCATTTGGGAGATTTTCTTGCTTCTTCGGTGTAGGGCGCCGAGTTTGATGTACTTGTTTGGGGAGGAGAGGAGGTGGAGAAGGGAGGTGAATTCGGGGATGTTTATGTCGGATGGTGTTGCGGAAGCGTTATGATCGATGATGATGGGGATGTCTTTGAGGTCTGGATGAGAAGAGAGGGTTTCTGCGATTGAGGACCATGTCGCGAGGGGTAATTGGGCAGAAATACTCCAGTTGTATCTACGCAGAGGGCAATGAGAAGCAACGTCCAGAAATCGCTGAACCACCCAAGATGCATCATCGCCCGAACCTCCATACGAGCCATGAATCCTCACAGACCTAATTCCCCCGTTGTGCAGTTCCTTGTACTCGGATTCTGTTAGGCTCTTTAATCCCGGATTTCCAGGATCCCAAAAGATAGTCCCGCGGACATGCTTATCAGAATACAGGTCCCGGCATTGCTGCAAATGTTTCAATAAGCCTGCGTATCCATCTTCAATAGTCGCTTGTACAAGCATCACATTATCAGCTTTTGAGTTCTGAATGAGGTCGTTCAGTACGGCTGGCTGCGGGGTATAAGCGCGCGTTGTTTTGAAAGGGAAACGATCCGGGTCGAAGCAGTGCACATGGCAATTCCATGCAGCAGGGGGTAAAACAGGGGCTGGCATTGTGATCGCGTGTCTAGTCGATAAAGTATGCATATGCCCTCTTGCTGGAATGAGCATGGTCTTTTAGCTATAGTGTCAGATCCGGAGGGTGTCCGACACGATCGGTTTGTATCCGGCGCTAGGTCAAGGCTATCGGACAACAATTACCGTTCAGCCCACAATATCCAAATACGCATTCCAAGAGCCATTGACCCCGCTAGAAACAATCGACTAATACAGTTGACTCCAGCCGTTCCAGCCTCAAACTTACCCGCAACACGCAGAGCACTGTTGATATCGCGTGTAAAAACACCAGCAGCTAATCCATACTCACTGTTATTAGCCTGAGAAATGACTTCATCCTCGTCCTTGAACTTCATGATGGAGGAAAACGGGCCAAAGATCTCTTTAGTTGCGATCTCAGAATCTTCGGCGATTTCGATAAAAGCTCTAGGAGGGAACTAGAAGCCGTAAGTGTCGTTAGTATCCGTAGGAAAAGAATGGGCTATTGGGTTGACATACCTTGTCACTAACGGGGTTTCCGCTCTTTAGAAGCTTTCTATTGCCTTCCTCTAAAGTTCGATCAACCATCCCCTTCACCTGATCATACTGCAACTTATCTACAAGCAGACCAAACCTCGTCTTCGGATCATTCACATCCCCAGACTCCTTCGCCCTCGCCTCCATCATATCCCGTTACGTCTCAACAAAGTTCTCATATACACCCTCCTGCACATAAATCCAACTACAAACCATACACCCTATCCCGTATTCTGCAAAACACTCTCCATCGTCTCAACAACGGCCTTTTCCAAATCACAATCATCAAAAACAACAGCTGGTTCTTACCGCCCAGCTTGAAACTAAGCCGCTTCAGGTTGCTCGCTGCAGCGGCTGCGAGGATCTTCTTCCCGATGGGAACGGAGCCTGCGAAGGAAACTTTCTTGACGCGCATGTGGTGTAAGAGGAGAGAGCCCATGGAGCCGTCGCCAGTGAGGATTTGGAAGACGCCGCGGGGAGGGAAGCTTGCTGCTTTGATGAGCGTGCCGAGAGCAAGGGTGGCGAAGAGTGTTTTTCGGAGGGCTTGCAGATATCGCAGTTCCCTGCTGCGAGGGAGGCAGAGGCTTTGTAGATTGCCATTGGGAATGGGGCATTCCGAGGAATAATTCCGACGGTGACGCCTAATGGTTCATGGCGTACAATCTTCATCTACAAACGTCATTAGTACTTCTATTAAGTGTTTGAGAGATCTACTTACATAACCATCATCAGCTGACAAAAATCCTCTATGGACTTTATCAATTCACCCAGCGAAGTAGCGCAAGAGCGCTGAGGACATCTGTATACTCCAGGCAATCGACTGAGGCGCACCAAGGGTCAAAGTCGTGAGAGCCAAGATAGCTTCAGCGTTCTCGTCGATCAAGTCAGCGAGTTTCAACATCAACGCCTTTCGAACTCCGGGTGGGTCTTCTTCTAAGCGTTTTCGGCGGCGTCGACTGCGGCGTCAACGTCTTCGGGGCCGGCTATGTGGATATCGTCTGCGACGAGGGAGCCATCGGCTGGGTTATAGACGGAGCATTTATAACTTCGGTTAAGTATTCAAGCTTGAGATGGAGGAATTGTTTGCTGCGTCGTGTTAGACTTGGAGTCGACGAATGCCTTTTCGATGAAGAGCTGCTTGTGCAACTGGGTAGCTGAGATTCAGGCCATCCTGACGTCTGTGATCTTTGGAGTTATTTACTGTAGATGTTGTTGTAATTTGATCAGATATTCTGTATTTAGTGTATAAGATCAGCTACATTTATATGTTTTACATAAAGCTCTTACACGTCGTTTCATCTACATGATCTTATTCAATACATGATTTACTCCGGATGTCGCTCACGTGTCGAACCAGTAATGCGGACTCCGCATGCGAATACTACCGGTACCGATGCACCATATAGACTTTAATGCCTAATTCTTTTAAACTCCAGGCGTGCTTTGGATTCGTTCATGCAGGTCCAGGTTTACCTATCGGACTTAGGATCGGACTTAACCGAACATCGTGACTGGTGCAGTGGCTCCACGTATAAATTCCTCCACCAGTTTATTGAGCACGGATCACAGCTTGCGAACTTTGGTGAATACGAGTTTAATGCATTAAATCCCCGTCGCGATGATGAAGCTATCGCTGTTTATTGTCTCTGATGGCCAAGGTTGCGCCCTGTCTATGGTCTTGACTTGACTATGGGGAGATCGTCCATCCACTGACCAAGATCGCTACTTCAAATTACACGATGCTCAATCATAATCAGTCATTCAATTGAAACGCAATTAATTCCATAACTTTTCCCTGCCCATAAAATGCTCATCCCTCACTCCTACTTCCCTTCCCCGTATTCAAATTCTCATCACTAACCCCCGCCTCGGTATACCATGTACTGGGCTGTTTCTTCGTCGTCTGCACCAGCGAAATCTCACTATCATGATCCCTCGACTGAATTCGACTCTGTCCCGATCGAAAGCCACTTGAGCTCGGAACTCTAAGATTCCTCGACGCTGATGTTGATCGTGGCATGCCCCCGTACGAAGACCCCTTTGTCGTTCCGCCCTCGCGGAAGAAGTATGCGAATATGGAGCGGCTGAGGGCCAGGTTGGCGCCGACGATGCCGAGGTAGAGTTCGAGGTTTGACCAGATTGCTGTTATGGCGTAGACCCCTAGATTTGTTAGGATGGGCTTTGAAGGAGGAGGGTTGGGGTTGGGGCTGGCTTACAGCTTAGATCTGATGTTACGACGCCGAGGGACGTTGCACGAGCGATTCCGAAGCCAGTAGCTCTGCTGAGTGTTAGTAACTGGATCATAATGAGGAAGACGATGGACAACGTACACTAGCCCCAAGCTCATCAGAGCCCAGACCGAGATCTTGGTCTTTAATGGAAGGCTGGTGTTCCATATCACAAAGACTGGTAGCAGTGAACATATTAAGTCTGTAAGAATAGAAAATGCTGTCGGTTTTGTTAGCCAATCTCAACCTAGAGCACTCGAATTCCAGAAACACATACCAATCGTAGCGTAAATGTAGTAGATGCGAACCTTTGGATTCCAACACTCCCCAACACCAGTCCAATACGCACTGATAGGTCTGCACTCCGCAAGCAAAATAATAATGCATCCAAAATTCGTAACAACCAACCCGGCCATGATCCCCCACGCCGCATACTTAACCCTCCTCGAGTCCTTAATCCTCAACAACAGCAACAATATCGAGATCTTGAGCAGACAAATACTCGCAAAAAGCAAAATCTGCGCTACCCAACCGAGCTTATTATTCTGCACATAATCTTCCGGGTCGAGATACCATCTATGTCTTCCATTGCCAATACTAACCTGTCCAACCTGCACGCCGAACCGCGCGATGCCGAGGAGCGTTACGATGACGATGGTATAGTCGTCCCAGCCTGACGAGCGTAGGCCTGTGCGGACCCAGATCCGAACGCTAGTGGTGATGATCACTAGGGCGAGGCAGGTTCCCGATATGCCTAGGAGGATTGGACCGACGTTTTGATCGGGTGGTAATGGGTTTGGTGGTTGCACGGATGCCATGATCAGCGTATATGACGAAAGGATCTGAGTGCAAAAAGAGGGGGAAAGGGAAGGGGGGAGTGCATGAAATGGCAGTAATTGGTAGCGTGAGTTTTTGTTTATGTACGGTCTGCGCGGCATTTGTTGACGGGACAGGGGATGTTGTCAAATCTGATGGTTCACACGGCGCAGTCGTTGCCGAAACTTTAATTCTATTAAAGGTAGCATCAGATTCTGTCACCTACTGTATTCATCATGAAGTTTCCACTGTTCGAGTCATTCTGCCCCGTTGACCGTTTGGTTTGGTTCCGTACGCGGTTTCTAAGTTAGTACCCGCGCATCAGACCATGGCATTATTCAGGTCCCTATAATCACCTCCCTCTCCTTCTATTCGACGCTGTAAGCGAAGGACCCTGGAAGCAAAACCTTATTGTGCATTGGCGGGGTTTCATCGCTTGCCAAGGACGTATTGGTCGCCCTAAACAGGCCTCGCTCCGCTCCCTGCCACGGATGAGTCTTCCGCTTGTCAATTAAATTTACAGTTAAATACTACCTAATTCTGCAGGGGCAGGATGCACGAGCGGGCGACGCAATAAAGGGTTTTTCTCCCCGCCCGTTCCTCTTTTTCTTCTTTTGTCTGTGTTCTGCAGCTCTGTGGCGATTACCGTGCATTACAGTTTCTGTTACATACTCTATTTTGAACCATGCTTGTCAAGTTGCATTTGTGGTTTAGCCTTGCTGCAGCTGCAGTAGCGGCTCCGTCAAAGGACACCTACGATTATGTGAGTTTCATCGTTTCGAGTCAATTTCTGTCTGTCTCCAATCCAACACGGCATTTGTCTCATACTACATCGACACGTTTTGACTCTAATGACATGTCGCATTCCTCATTTAACATCGAGCAATTCCTCGGATCTCCCGGCTAATCTTGAACTCTCTTTTTTAGATCGTCGTCGGAGGTGGCACAGCTGGTGTCGCAGTCGCTGCCCGTCTCAGCGAAGGCCTCCCATACGCCAACATTCTCCTCATCGAAGCCGGCCCCGCTGTAGACAATGAACCAAAGATCAACATCCCCGGTATGAAGGGCTCGACCCTCGGTACCAAGTATGACTGGAACTTTACGACTGTTCCGCAAGCGGGAGCGAATAATAGAGTTTGGCCGATCAATCGGGGTAAGGTCTTGGGAGGGAGCTCGGCTCTTAATCTCATGACCTACGATCGTGCTGCGGTTGCTGAATATGATGCTTGGGAAGCTCTCGGCAACCCGAACTGGAACTGGAAGACGATGATCAAGGCGATGATGAAGTCTGAGACATTTACTGGCAAGAACACTGCGACGTACGGTTCAAAGGGCGTTGGCGACAGCGGTCCCGTCAAGGCTGTCGTCAATCGCGTCATCCCCAAGCATCAAGAGTCTTGGATCCCTACTCTCAACAAGCTCGGAGTTCGCAAGAATCTCGAGTCGCTCGGTGGCAATCCTCTTGGTGTCATGTATCAGCCCAGCAGCATTGATCCCTCCAACTACAACCGCTCTTACAGCGCCAACGCCTACACGGAAATCTCGGGCTCCAACCTTGAGATTCTTGCTGACACCATCGTCGCAAAAATCAACGTCTCTGGTCCAGCTGCGAAGAAGAAAGCCATCGCTACTGGCATTACTCTTCAGGACGGAACCTACGTCAAAGCGCGTCGCGAGGTCATCCTCTCTGCTGGTTCGATCCAGAGCCCCGGTCTTCTCGAGCAGTCTGGCATCGGAAGTAAATCCGTTCTTTCCGCCGCTGGCATCAAGCAGATCATTGATCTTCCCGGCGTCGGCGAGAACCTTCAAGATCATCTCCGCGTCATGACTTCATACCAGCTCAAGCCTGAGTTCCTCTCTTTCGACGCCCTTCGAAGCAACGCTACCTTTGCCGCTGAGCAACTTGCTCTCTGGAACGCTGGCAAGCGCTCTCTGTACGATTACACCGGCAGCGCGTATACTTTCTCAACATGGAAGCAAGCCCTCGGTAACGACGCAAAGCTGGTGTCGCTTGCTAAAGACGCTGCTGGCAAGGATGCTAGCAAGGTTGACAAAAAGAAGTTGGACTTCCTCAGAGATTCTTCTGTTCCTCAGGTCGAGGTCATTTTCTCTGATGGCTACACCGGAGTAAAGGGCTATCCCGCCGCCACGTCTCCGCTCTTCGGCAAAGGCTTCGTCACGCTCATCGGTGTAGTCATGCATCCTCTCAGCCGCGGCAGCGTCCACATCAATCCCTCCGACCCAGCCGGCAAACCCACCATCAACCCCAACTACCTAAGCAACTCTCACGACGTCGAAGCTGTCCTCCAAACAGTCAAGTACAACCGAAAGATTGCAAACACGGAACCCATGCGCTCGATCTGGGTGGATGAGTATGAGCCTGGTCTGGATGTCGAGACCGATGAGCAAATCAAGGATTATGTTTTGAGGACGACGCTGAGCATCTTCCATCCTAGCGGTACCTGCGCTATGCTTCCCAAGGCGGATGGTGGTGTTGTTGATGCTAAGCTCAAGGTTTATGGTACTGAAAACCTTCGTGTTGTTGATGCCAGTGTTATTCCTTTGTTGATCTCGGCGCATATCCAGACTGCGGTTTATGGCATTGCTGAGATTGCTGCTGAACTCATCATCAAGGATGCAAAATAAGTAAATACTAGTTAGATTTTAGATAGAACTGCCTATATCCTTAGTGCTTGGCCATTTTAATTAATTACTTGCCATTCTGAGGTTTTTTCCATAAACAAATAGATACTACCGAGCGCCAAGTTGTGAGACTCCAGCCCTCATTTCGCGCTCTCAAGTGGAAAGGCTGGAATCTTGACTGTCTTTTCTGTTACTTGAATCAGAAGCGCATCGCTCTAGGTATCTTTCAGTGGTCGATTGATGCGCAGAGATTTGGCGAATCACTGATGCTCGACGTCAGGCAATCACCTTGTCTGGACACCTTCGCTCCGTGATTGAAGTGCAAACTCCCTTACTCAATTACTTCACTGACAAAAGGTGTCTCTACTGAAGCAACTTTCTCTGTGAATCCTCAGAGCAGTCCGAGTATCACTGCCCTCGTGCCTTAGTGAATAGAACGCCATATCGAGCATGATGCATCATCGTCCAAACGGCTGTCAACAACCTGCTCTCCACCACGATTTCCCATCTTCGTGCATCGCAAAGTCGAAAGCACCCTCCTCATATGACTCATCATAATAACCACAAAACAACAGTCCCAAAACGAATCAATCTCACCTTCCACAATGGCGATTCAGTACGTACACAACTTCTTCCATCGAGATCCAAACCGTCCATTCAAGGACAAAAGGCTCGACCGCTTTGTTGAAAAGTCACAAGGACAGTACCAAGCCAAGTTTCTGGATGAAGAGAAGCAGTTCCTTCGGATCACTCGGGCATTTGTGGAGAGCAACAGCGTGGAGGACACGATTGAAGACGTTTTCAAGGCGATGAAAAAGAGAGGGCTCAAGAAGTATTGGCATCGGAGGCTTACGGTCACTGGTTGCTATCGGGATCGTGTCGAGGTTAACGTTAAAGACCTGGAGAGGTGAGAGGGTTCGACGGCGACAAGGAAAGTTGGAAAGAAGAATTGAATATCCATCAATCGCGACGGCCTTTGCATGATTGACCGGTATCTTTCTTGGGTTATGTGGATGTCCTAGGTTTGGATTCATCACAAAGACCGCTTGGCGAGGAACTCTTGGTAGTGAAAATCGACCGAAGATTAGTTCTCGACAGTCCCCTCAATACAGTCACAGATTCGTGGCACACATCGTCTCAGCCCCAATATGACACTTGTGTGTACTCTCCGTACTGCGTAAGAATCGAAAAGAAACCCATTCTGCGCAAAGTCGAAAGGGCTCAATGGTGAAATGCAAAGGAGACTCAGTGCGAACCAGAGCATTCGGCGAGAAGCTGAACACCGCTGGAAGAACCCTCATCGTCCTTTGATGTGTGACAAAGACGATTTGCTTGTGCTTGTTCATTTGCCGCGTCAAGATCGTCCTCATCACAGATGATGCCAACGACTTTCACATATAAAGCTGAGCCTCCCACCATTTCAATCCACTCCAAGTCCTCCGTGCTAATATAGGCTCTCAACAACAAATCTCCTTGCAAATAACACATCTAGCTCACTCACCAAAACATCTCGACACAAGAAACCATGTCGCAAACAGATTCCGCCACCAAGCCTATGCATATCCACACAATATGGGGCCGAAGGCCCATGAGCAAACTGAAGAGACTGGTCGCTCTGTTCGTCCCCATGGCAGAAATCCAGCTTCTCGAGTTCATCAGCAAGCATAAGCTATGCCATACAGGTTTTTGGGATGATGGGTTCCGATTGACGATACCATTAGACAACAAGACACCGCAAAAAGCGCTTGCAGATCTAGCTGCTCTGATGGAAATCGGGGAACTGCATAAGTACTACGAATTTGTCGCGTATGTGCTTACAGACAATCCGGATGAGTTCGATCCAGATGTGGCTATCACCGCCTAGCCAGTTTGGTTTGTCGTGAGAGGTCTCGGGAACGGTTTCTGAGTTTTATTTGCTACGACTCTCTCATAACTTGTTGTTCTCTCTTCACAATTTATAGTGGTGATAAGGAAAAAAGAACCAGTTAGTCGATGAGAACCCTCCTTAATCAGCAGTTCGCGGCCAGGGTGGGTAATTTTAATTGAGTCCCGCTGAGCACCAATGATGATTGAAGAAATAGTTCTAGTAGCAACTTTCAGTCGAACTTCCATAATCTGCGTTTCCTTTAGATGCAAACCATGGCAAAAACTGAGGAGAAGACGTCTTTGAGCGTTCTGCGCTGAACTCCATTCGTGAGTGAGTCTGAACAGTTCCCGAATAATCATGGTTGTCCCTTGATGTGTGAACAAGATTCGATTTCCTTGCAAGATCACCGTTCAGCAGCTGTGAAGAGAATATCCTCATCACAGTCAATGTCTGCGATCTTGGCATATATAATTGACCGTCATGCCCTCTCAACCTACCATCCCCACACAACTCCGAGAAACCATGTCTGAACCAACTTCCATCGCCAGACCCACGCATATACACACTATATGGCGCAAAAGGGAAAGGAATTTGAACACAGCGCAGAAACTCATCGGCAAAGTCACAGCCAACCCAGAGAAGAAGCTTTATGAATTTATTATGAAGCATGAGATACACTGGAACAGCCAATGGGATGAAAAGAAAATGCTTCGATTGACGGTACAATTAGGCGACAAGAGCCCAGAGGAGACACTTGCAAACCTTGGCGATCGGATGCAACGTGCGGGAATGGATAAGTACTGGGAGTATGTGACGCAGGCTCACACCGACGATCCGAAGAAGGTCGACTCAAGGATTTACAAGATTGATCAAGATTCGCACAAAGAAGCGCTCACAAATAAGTTGTGATTTTGTTTACTACACAGCCTACGTAGCTTCTTATTCTACCTTGGTAATTGGCCTTGAAGACAGGGAACAGGATCACTTTACCTGAATAGGCAGTTAAGGGCCATAATGGGTAACAATCATTGGTTTCACTGAGTACCAATAGTGATCTTGCAGACGGCTCTTCTGGTCATATTTAAAGTTAACTCAATTGAATTCTCATCAGTTATATTTCCTCTTAAGTGACAAATAACTCATAATTATCCCTGTACCGTCTGGTCAAGTATTCAACTTGAAATCCAAATATCTCTGCTTAAATTTCTCACACTCTGTATGCCCATGAATGACATGACCCGTTACACGTAATTGGATTTGGAGCAACAAAACAGCAACGACCCATCTTCCCCGTCAATTACGCCTCTGAAAGCCCAGAGATTTGCGGCAGTGATGATAGCTCCTGTATGTATGTGATACGTCGTATACATTTTAGTCTTGGCATCACTGGCTGGGAATCAACTGTATCACAGAGAACCTCCTGGCGCTCTTTGGATGGTATAATACAGCGAACTGGGAATTGGACTTCCGCTCAATCAACAACCACGTCACACGAACACATCTACAACAAACTCCTGCCAACACCATGGGTGCAATGACTGCCAAGAAATTCCGAGAGTGGTCTGACAGATGGAACGAAGACTTCAGACACCATTACTATCTTAAAAAGGAGAACGGCTATTTCCCATCGTTATTCGACTTTACATCGAGGCACAGGGGTAAATACAAAGTCAACTTCGACAACGTGAGGGAGACTCTGCATATTGTATTGCCCAAAGACGATTATTATCACAAAGACTTGAACGCTCAGAAAGCAATTAAAAAGGAGCTTCAGAGAGCCATAGAAAAGGAAATGCCTCGATATTGGGTGAAGGATGAGGCGAGACATCGAGAAATGGAAGAACGCTTTGCACGTGAGGTGGAAAGGCACTATCAACAGGAGCAGGCAAAAGTACAGAGATGAGGGGAATGATTTAAACCACTTCAAAATCATGGCCCACCCAGTGAGAGCTGAGTGGCCAGTGTCACAGCAAAAGACAGGCATTACTTGGAAGCCACAATGTTCTTTGAGGGACATCCGTGTAAAAGGCCAACACAAATAAGAAAGCGCCCGAGGATCAAACAAGCTGCCGTACAGCAGCGAGGGGTCCTTCTTAGTTGAACTCTTTACGGAGCCCTAGCTCGTTGTGAATCAAGTCGGCTGAAGCAATTATAATTCACACTGATTGGTCTCGTTCAGTATGCAACTTCTTCACTCCAGGTTGCTGAGCCTCTACAGAATCACCGAGGGTTTCGAGTGCGAGCAAGTCCCTAATGACTTGCAGGAGAATCACTCTCGGTACTCAGGGTATTGGTGTCCTCATCACTACCACTTTTTCCACGGGCATCAGTACATAGAAGAGGCGTTGAGCCTGCTCTTTCGGCCGACACATCACAGCATCCAACAGACAACTTCCAATAATAAACCCTATCAATAAAACAATGGAATCTTCCGACCATATCCAACCCCCACCATATTCAAGATCATCTCCAGTACATCCTGACGGACCATCTTTACACTGTCTTGATGAGAAGTTCAGACACTACTATTTCTTCAAAAAGAAGGATGGGTGGATGCCAGCACTGATGGATTTTATCGGCAAGAACAAAGGCGAATACGGAGTTGACCTTTCCGACAAGGAAACGAAGCTTCGTATCGCATTACCCGACAGGAACTATATTACGTTGCTATACAGAAACCTACAGGAAATACGCCGAACTTTGGACACAGCGATGAAGAAGGTAAGACTTCACGACTATTGGGAAATAGATGAGAAATGCGAGCTGGAACAGAGGGAGGCCATCGCAGAGAAGTACAAGCACATGTACCGATGGGATCTGGGGTTTGACAGCAAGTTCAGAGAATTGGAGGCGACGAAGACAGATTCGGTAAAAGAGATGGAGCGTCAGCAGTTTGTGGGACGGTTCTTCGGGAAATGAGAGGCTTATGGTCGTACTCGTGACAGTTATATCTGCGCTGATAGACGGACCAAGGAAGCACAATTGGTCTTACAATCAAAAGGCCGCTTTTTAACATCTTTTGAAAGTCGCAATAGAAAATACGACATCTCTGCCTACTTTATCTATGTTCTCGAAAGTATATTATTATTCTGCAGTCATTGTTCTGACATAGCCTCCTGGCCGTCCAAGAATTACGAAGTGTATGGTCCGATCATGGAGATCTAGAGTTCATTCGAGGATGAGAGTGTACCGTGCTGATACCAAGGAGCAACTAAGTTTAACATTGAATACAGATGTCCGCCCTTCACATATGCTCCGTTGTGAGAATCGCTTTCAGTCTGCAGATGGAGGGAGTGTGATAGACGATGGCAGTCAAGATTGGTTGAATGGATTTGGTTTTGATGTCTTTCGAGTCTGGCATTCGGCAACAGACACATCATCACCAAAATCCGGGGTGCGATACAGATCAAGAACGCAGGTTGCTAAAAACAGCTCCATTTACACGTACTAAACATCCAGATGGACCATGCAGGGATTACTACTTGGTTAACCTATAGCAGTGTACTTGCCACAGATCTCTGTGCATCGGAGTTGATCTATATAATCGTTACCCAACACACTTCTGGTTCATCCCACCAACTACCTTTTTACCCGATCACTTTACGTCAAACCACAAAAACACCAATTCACGATGGAAACTACAACTTCTCAAACCACATCTCAGCCATCCGTAGAGGAAGATCGAATGAACAAGGCAATCCGGAACCGTTACTTCGAAAGGAAAAGACACACCCCTATGCATTGCTTCTTGGAGTCGATTCTTGCACCGTCTCTTGAGAAGCACATGGCAGAGTATACCGTTGAGTTCCTAGACAATGACCAGCGCCTTCATGTTGTGCTACCTCCTGGCGACTACCTCCGCGAAGACACGCATTGTGTTGCTCGCCAGGACTTGGAAAAGGCGATGCGGAGAACTAGGCTCTCTACGTTCTTTGAGGAAGAGATGTGGTTGCACTCAAGGAATTTGGAGATGCTTGGGAATATAAGTAAAAGGCTTTTTGAGGATCATGAAGTTCTTGAGGAAGCAAGAAGGAAAGAACTGGACAACTCCAAAGATGTAGAGCAACATATGAGAATGGAATGAGGAGATTGATAGAATGTTCATAGAGCTCAGATTACATGTCAATATGCAGAGGCGTGGCTATAAGCAAGAGGTGTTCTGCACGCTCGCATATCAAGTCCTACAGAGGCGATATCGTTTTCTTGTGTGCTCTTACAATTCTGCCCAGGACGCTGTGGACAGAGATCATAGTAAGCCATCGAATCTTGGTAAAGTTAATAGACTCTAAAGGGGGGCATATGACGGTTATTCATGAGTGGAACAGAAGAGAAGAATCAAGGTAGAGAACATTTAATTCTAGTAGTTCAGGGGACAGCTCGTTAGAATACTGAAGAATTGGCAAACATCACATCTGTGAACAGAACCGAAAACCCTCGTTCCACTGTTCACAGTTGCTCCTGTCCAAGAATCACCTCAGAGATGTGAAGAGACATATTTTCAGGGACAAGGGAAGTCAGCACTGGTATTCTATTCAACATCGATGTCCTTCGACAGTAAAAAGCACCGTCTCACCGATCGCGCTTATTGTGATGCTGACAGAGGTTTCTATGATAGTCACTGTCTGCTGGATCTGCCAGAATCTCCTCATCACATACCGTGCTTGCGTCCTTCTCTCCTTATATAGTCATGGGCACACCCTCCCTATCTTGCTCACTCAACACCCCTGAACAGACCACTTCACAAACTATCAGCCTACCTGCTCAGTAACGAATTCACCATGAACTCCCCATCCTATGAAGAAATGAAAAAGAACCACGAGGAAATGAACAAGGAAGTCTGTGGAGCATACAGAAATTACTTCTACGTCAGAAACAGAAACGTTCCCCTCACTCCAGAAGCCATGGACGCCTTAGAGTGCTCTATCCAGAAGCACATGGCGAAGTTCAAAGTGGAGTTTGAGAGTAACGATGAGAAGATCCACATTACGCTCCCCAAATTTGAAGATCGTATAGCTTGTGTAGGGCACTTGCGCAATGCTCGGGAACTTCAAACAGCTTTGGATGTAACAAAGATTTCCACATTCTTCCTCATTGATAAAGCCAGGTGTTATGAGAGTCACATCCAAGACATGAAAAGGATCCTGTTACAGACTCAGAATAGACACCAGAAATGCGGGGGCTTGGAAGCTGACATCAAAAACCAAAAGGAAATCCTGTCAATATTCGAGGTGGCATTGAGTGAGATGCTTGAGAGTCCCCAGGGATAAAACTTGCAAAAAGCCCTGTAATGAGGACATGGATCGCGAGGGTCAAAGTCGTCTGCTACCTCGGTATAGAAGCTCTGTCTTTTTAATAAGATGCTATGGGTTAACCTTCTTTACAATAATTTACATGAACCTATCTCCCCTAACATTTAGACCATACCACATCTTAGTGGGCTTGAACGTGCGATACTATAGTGGACTGTTCGCAATAGTCTTCTTCTTAAATTCACTAAGTTCTGTCTGCTGGAATAAGCTCTCAGTCACAAATCTCAACTGTAAATAACTCTTCTAAAATTCACCTTGATCATGCGTAGAGACAGACAGTCATGAACAGTAAAACTCGCCACTGGTCTGGCCTGTTCAGCATCGATGTGCTTTGACATTGAGGACAGGTGCATGTTCACCGATGACCTTATGGGGTGTCACTACCAAGAATTCCATCACCACAGACTGTCCATACATCCGTCTCGTCCTATATAACTATTGCCAACGCCCGCTGCGTAGCTCGCTCAAACAACTTCTTTTCACCTGACGGAACTTAGCTAGGCACTCTACCCACTAGCTCATCATGGAAACCCCACTGTCTCAAGTACCACCTGAAGTATCTCCAGAACAAGAGCAATTGATGGAAATATCCAGACATTTCTATTATGTCAGAAAGGCAGATGCCCGTATGTTTCCAGGCGCAAAGACTTTGCTGAAATTGTCGATCCAAAAGTACATGGCGAAGTACGAAGTAGAATTTCTAGACGACGACCAAAGGCTTCGTGTTTCGGTGCCCTTCGATATGCTTAAGAAGGACTCTGATGAGGGATTCCGCCGTATAATGGGAATTCAAGATGCTATGAGGAAGTCGAAGCTTTTGAACTTCTTTCGCGATGATACAATCGAGAATCTGAAAAAGGAGGTTGAGACTGCGCAAATCCGTGTTTCAGGCCTCGAAAGGAGGGGTGCCAACACAGCCAAGGAGAGGGAAGAACTCAAAGTTGCGCAGGATCTGGTGAGAATACACGAGGATGGATTGGCAAAGCAGCAACGAATCCGTCAAGAATGGGAGAGCTGAGACTCATGATCCAGAGGATGTAGACTAGAGAGCATTTGCGGGCTTGCAATAAGAGATCCGACTTTCTAATAACACCCTATACGTTACCTTTCTTTGAAATGATCCACAAGAACCTATCATCGGCGTCCTGTTCCAAAACCGCATGTTGAACTTCCAACCCAGCTTCCTGAGTCAACGCCTTGATAACCCCCTCCTTCCCAAGCCCGCTCCAGAACATCCAGCCATTTTCGTCTATCCACTTCTTATTGATAATGACCGATGCCTCATCAGTACCAAAGGTAGACAGAAAGACACCGCCTGGTGCAAGCCATCTGCCAATTCGCCGTATCATCTCTCTCTGTTCTGCTTGTGGCAAGTGAATAATGCTGTACAGAGCCACGACTGCTGTGAGGGAACCGGGTGCAAAGTCTAGTTTCATCATATCGCCTGGATGAAACTCGACACGATCTTCGTATCTAGCTAGGTTTTGTTGAGCAAGATCTAGTTGAACATCGGAGAGATCGTTGGCGTGCACGTGAACAGAGGGTGCTCGAGCGAGCAGTGTTGAGATGAAAGGACTTCCAGAACCGCATCCAAGCTCAAGAACTTGTTTCTTCGCCGTATCGCCAGTTGATTCCAGTTCTGGACAGGAATCGAGAACTTTATCGAGATAGGTCAGACGTAGTAGGTTGTGACGCGCTGTCCAGGTGTTATATGCTGGTGCAATGGCATTGTATGAAGCACGAAGGCGATCTTTCACATTAACAGGTGGTTCCATGGTTTCTCTTGGTGGGAGATTCAGCTTCGTGAGATGTTACTTGCAGACCAGAGATTTAGAGCTTTTAATAACGAGTTCAAGTTGTTACATAAGTAGTCAGTCTAATGAGTCATGCCGGCCGCCAAGTGTAAGACTGCCTTAGCTAGCGTTTCCCGCCGCCGTTGTGTTTCGGTTCAACGTCGGATACACCAGAATCTCGACGACAACGACATAGCCGCTCCCATACTTAGGCCTAACTTGAAACGGAATTTACGGTCAGACTGTCGGCTATGTCAGTTCATAATCGCACTGCACATGCTGCTCCGGAAGGCTTTTTGAACTGCCTGAATAGGATTGTCGCCGCAGATCTTAGCCTGTCGTGGTCAAGGCATCGTCATGTCTTCCCCGCGTCCTGCGGCCCAGTGGTGGGACTCAAGCGGCTAAATTATCCCATCCATACAAACGACGAGATCTTCCTCCCGGTGAATTTACCGCCGAAGTCTTCGGTACAATTGAACCGAGTGAATGATGTTTGCATTTAAACCCTGTGAAGTCTCTTTTTAAGTGGCCATCAGCGATCAGGAACGTAATTATCATGGTGTTCTCGTTGAAGTCGTTGGCTTTGGTCGCGGGACTAATCAACCATGCTTTAGCCGAATTGACCACTGCTGAGAACTCTACCCACATCTCCCTCTCCAACAAACGTTTTGCGGTTGTCCTCGCCAAGTCCAGTGGACACATCATCGATGCTACTCTCGATGGTCAAGATCTTCTCGGACCGCTGAGCGGGAATAGCGGCAAGGGTCCTTATGTTGACTGCTCTTGTATCCCGACTGGTTTCTGGACACCAGGGAGCACCGCAGATCTCCGCCTCGTCAAAGGCACCGATTCTACTGGAACCAAATATGGTGGCATTATTATGAGCGACACCTACAAGCCGACTAATCAGACTCTTTCGCAGTATTTATTCCTTCGGGGCGAAGAAACAGGTCTGCATGCGTTCACTCGTCTCACATACTTCAACGCGTCAAAGCCATTCTTGCGAGATCTCGGCGAATTGCGTACGCTCTTCAGACCGAACACAAAGCTTTGGACACATTTTTCTACCAGCGAGGGGAATTATGGTCCTTTGCCAGATGCATCGGGTGCTCTGACAGTCCAGGATGCTACTTGGTATGTCGGCAACAAAACCGATGACCCGTATGTTGAGCAATACTCGGATTACTGGACCAAGTACACTCTTTCAGAGAGCTGGCGCAATCACGATGTACACGGCCAGTTCAGCGATGGTTCTACCAGTGCTGATGGAAGTACGTTCGGTGCATGGCTTGTTCACAACACGCGAGAGACATACTATGGCGGCCCGTTACACTCCGATCTCGTCGTTGACGGTATCGTGTATAATTACATCGTATCTGGTCATCATGGCGCACCGATGCCAAATATCACTCATGGCTTTGATCGAACCTGGGGCCCGCAGTTTTACTACTTCAACAAAGGCGATAAAGACGCGACAATTGCCGATCTTCGAGCTGATGCTGCCAAGTACGCGGATCCTGAGTGGAATGCAAAGTTCTATGACAGCATTGCCCAACACGTTCCTAACTATACCCCATCAGCGAAGCGAACTACCTACAGCGGCAAAGTGAAGCTTCCCAAAGGCGCAAAGAAGCCAATCATTGTTCTTTCGGAGAACAAGCAGGACTTTCAGCTCAATGTGTTCAACACAAAGTCGCTTCAGTATTGGGCCGAGATTGATGAGTCTGGTGGCTTCAGCATCCCTCAGGTCGTGGATGGAGTGTACAGAGTCACCATATACGCTGACGAAGTCTTTGGATGGCACATCAAAGACGACATCCGCATATCCAAATCCCACAACAAGGGTAGTTTCACATGGAAGGAGGAGGACGCTGGAAAAGAGCTCTGGCGTATTGGTACACCAGATAAGTCATCAGGCGAGTATCTTCATGGATACGCCCCGGATACTTCAAAGCCTCTTCAGCCCGAGCAATACCGTATTTACTGGGCTAAATATGACTTTGTCGAAGATTTCCCAAAAGGTGTAAGCTTCCATGTCGGAAAAGACAAAGAAGCACAAGATCTCAACTACGTCCACTGGTCCTTCATCGCAGCCAAAGGAAACCATTTCCGATCGGAAAATTACTACGACAACGTCAACAACTGGACCATAACATTCGACCTAACGAAACCACAACTCAAAAGCGCCAAAACAGCCACTTTTACAGTCCAACTCGCTGGTGTACGTACCGGCAACGGTAACGCGAAGTGGACACCCGTCAACGATCGTTTCAACAGTAATTTACCCTGGACCGTCAATGTTAACGGCGGGTATGAGGATACATGGGTGATTCCGTACTGGCGCAGCGGCTCGTGTGCTGTTCGTAGTGCAGTGGCGTGTCAGAATATTGAGCACAAGTTTGAGTTTCCGGCTGAGAGGTTGAGAGTGGGGAGGAATGAGTTTGTGTTGAGTTTGCCGTTTAATGCGTCGAGTGTTGAGACAGCGCTTTTGCCTGATACGCTTTATGTGCAGTATGATGCGTTTAGACTGGAGGTTAGGTAGTAAACAGACCTTGGTGCGACTTGCTTCAGCAATTCATTTCGTTATGGGACAGTGTTGCGAAGAGGAAGATACAGCAGGTTTGATTCAAAGTGATAAACACCTGTTTATGCTCAATTCATTATGCTTATAGAACCTGCCTGCCCTTTCCAATACAAAGCTAATTGTCGTTGAATTCCCAATGCTCGATCCCCGTAGCTTCAACTTTCTTCAACTCTCCAATTTTCTTGCCATCTTCATTATTAGCGACTGCTCCAACGTCTCTCTTCAACCCACATTTTTCACAAAGCATTTGTGCCGGCTCGGTTGCCCCAGGGCATCTTGTCCCATCGGGGTTTGTTCGCATACACTTCCAGACCTCGGTGTCTTCTCGAATTCTGTTTACCATAGGCATTGTCGATGATGTTTCGTTAATGAGAAATTATTGCTTGCTGTAGTAGATATTCTAGGTTGCTTGTCTATGGTATTTATAGTTGCTTACGCCAATGGCACTTGTGTTTCTTGGCTGAAGTTCACTACAGAGTTGAGATGGTGTCACTTACCCTGCGTTGAGCGCCTCACAATAACGGTGGCGTATCACTCTGATCAGTGATCGGAGAAAATATGAGTCACTAAGAAAGTACGATGATCCACGGGGTAAGATTAACCGACAATATGAATAAGAGACGCGTCGTTCTCGTATTTACATCAGTCTTCCCCGTTCCTAAGAACTGTCACCGATTACCCTGTAATCAACCGCAGTCTCTTCCACTCTATCAATCTCAGACGTCCACGTCAATATACTCCCAAAACTCCACTATCCCTTCCACCTTCTTCAGCTTGCCAATAGTTCGCATTTTTCCGTTGTAGGCCAAGTCTCCCTTGTCTCGTCTCATCTTGCAACCGTCGCATTTCTTGTCATTTATATCATTGAGATTACCGCATTTCTCCCCCTCTCCCATGTACTGGTTGCACACCCAGAAGGCTGTATTTTCAGGAGGTACGTTGTGCATCTCCACCATGGCTGTCGCGTTTCGGATGTTGTTTTGAAGTTGTAGAATAATTGTTGAGGTGTTTGGTGAATATTCGTGGGAGAAGCTGCCACTTTTATAGCTGCTGCGCTTGCTGTCAGTGAAGGACTCCAACATGTATCGCTTCAGGGATGCTTTCACTTACAAGATCTATGCTGACAAGGTGTGGTGATCAGTGAAGGGAGAAAGCTTGAGAAAGTTATCCAAAGACTAATCTAAATGAGGCACCCCCCCGATTTTATACACCTTTAGTTTAGAGTCAGGCACGAGGACAACTAGCTTTCCAGCCAAAAGCAAGATATTGGGTAACGGTAAGGGCAATGACTATATTGCCTATATGCGTCTTGTTTTCCTTTGTGCGTTCGGGCTGGAGCCTCTTTTAACCTCCCAACCTTGATTGATAGTTAAAGCTTATGACATCTCAACGAGACATATCAAACCGCACACTGCAGGATCCAAATTAGCTTCAGCTTTTAGAAGACAATATGCGCATACCCTATATCCACCCAACCTTGTCACAGCATATGCTCCCACAACGAACTTTCCAATAAGGTCAAAGGTGTTGCGAATTACTTGGGAATTGATGCCAGGTTCTTAGTTCCCAGCTCTCATGGACTACCACGTTGCTTCGTCCATCCGATCACACTCCAGTCCCTCCCTCTTGGACCCGGTCACTCATCTCAAGGTGCTCCTAACGCTCGACCACCCCTTCCACCTTCCTCAAAATACCAACTTTGCGTTTATATTGATCGAGGGCGACATCGCCCTTGCCCCGCTTCGATTTGCAGCCGTTGCAAGTCATGTTTCCCTTATTGTTCAGATAGTTGCATTTCTTCTTGTCTATCCGCTGCTTACACTGCCAGAAGAGGATTGTCTCAGGAGGCTTGTCATATGTCTCTGTCATGGTGGGAGTTTGGGCGTATGATATGGATTTGGAGTTCTAGATCTCAGTGCCGGTGCAGTTGACTTGTTTGTTTGCTTGTTTGCCTTCTCTGTTTGTGGACGATCCAGCCACTTTTGTATCCATCCTCCATGATGTCCAAGTCTCAAGTCACTGTCAGGAATCATTGCTTCGTGGGGCTGATTCAGCTCAATGCTACCCTATGGCAGTGAACTGTCGGAGCATGCATCACGTATCAGCTGCTTTTACTACAAACACTCACGGTGATCAAACGAGATATGCCAAACACAACGCAAAGATGATACTGTGAATAGCAATTTTCCTCTTACAAATTCAATTTACTCCAACCCGAGCTCCTTCAGTTCTTGAACTCCCAAAACTCCTTTCCACCTTCAACCTTCTTCAGCTCCCCAATCTCGAGGCCATCTTTATCGAGAGCCTTATCTCCCTTGTCCCGCCTAGCTTTACACGCCATGCACACCTTGTCCTCTTTTTCATTAATCTTGAAACATGTCTTGCCGTCACCTTTGGTCTGGCGGCATTCCCAGAATTCAGTCTCGTCAGTAAGGTCGTGGAGTGTTCTCGTCATTTCTGCTTCTGGTTTCTTCGTATCAATTGGCTTTTTTTATGTTTGGGGGAATCGTTTGTTGTCCCAGTCTGCAAGAAAGCGCTCTATCTTTTATAGTCATCATGCGTGGTGATTAGTTGCTCGAAACGTACCCACTCCTCTAATCTATTGACAGAGTGTTTCTCAACCTGTCACTGTTGCCAAGTTGGCCTCAGCGACATGCAGTTGGTCATTTTGGCATTCCCTACGTCACAGATATGTCTCGCCAGCGCAAATGTTCACGGTGATGAGTTCAACATATGAATCAGTGTTCATTAAACCTATTATTCCTTAAATCTCAGTCGCTCCCATTACCCTTTTTTTTCCCCAACCGAGACAAAGAAAAATAATTACATAAATCATCATGACCAAAACTTGAGT